>CAJHZI010000907.1:475000-567500 GCA_905160935.1 Enchytraeus crypticus | reverse complement strand
ATGTACGGATTTGGAGACGATCAGAACCCGTATTCAGAATCGATTGATCTACTTGAAGATCTCGTCATAGAGTTCGTCACAGAAATGGTTTGTGAACTTTATAACTGAACTGAAATTCAGCATATTCAAAGTTTATTCATTCTTCCCTTATATTCAACTATATTTATACTTGCAATTTAGATTAAGCTAGAAATACCTTTACTAAAATGTAAAAAGTCTAATTAGGAGAAAGAATTGATAAAAAAGTAGGTCCTTCGTTGTGGTGATCGGCCTCTGTAATACAGTGCCTTGTTAAAGAAATTATGACAGCTATGTTGTCGTGTTCTCTTATGAATGAGTCGCTGGCTTGATGGCATCACTTCTGTTGACTGTTACGAGAGATTACATCTGTTGACTGTTACGAGAGATTACATCTATTGACTGCTACGAGAGATTACATCTGTTGACTGTTACGAGAGGTTTACCTCTGATCATGTTCCCTTGAATCGAAATTGAAAGTAATTACTTCATGATAGAGTTTTATTTTTTCATTGAAATCAGATTTTTATATACAGTATATTATGTTAAACACAATTTACCCGTGTTGTGTCGGCTACTGCACGTTTCATAAAGATGACTAAGCTGTAAGATCCAAATCAGCGTCAGAAAGGGCAATTCAGTTAGTGAACCCCTGGACTGCAGAAATTGTTACAAAATTTTCTAGTCCCGATCCTAGGATTAGATGTAAGTTAAACTGGAATTCTAGGGGAGATTATGATGACGATGACGTTGTAATGAAGGGAAACATTCTGGATTGGCTGTGAAATTGTCATGTACCATATATACTTTATACTCATTTTACACGCATGCAAAAATTTGAATTATTTTCGTTTTTCTGATAAAGAATGTTTACACGTTAACTATAGCACTATATTTGTATATTTTCTTCTTTGTGTTATTATTATATAATTATTTAATATTTTTGGTTTGGGTTTGTGTTTGTTACCATGCGCATAAGGTAGGCATAATGGTATATTGTTGCACTAACAGTCATTTCTCCAGGATGTTGTATATTGTAAGCTATGCTTTATCCTTTAATATACTCTGATGAATTATGTGCATTATTTAAATTAGCATGGTCGATGTTGACTCTTTCTGCACACTGATATGTTTTGCCTTTCTTCTTTTTATCGTTACTATTATGTCTGTGGATTTATTCTGCGAATAACGTATAATATGAAGTACATAAAATATCTATTGGACGAATATATTGTTGCAGTGTAGCAATTATTCTCGTTGTGTCTGGAGGAAGACTTGGTCTTGTGAGCTTGATGGTTGTCTGAGCTTAAAGCTAATTTTTAATCTAGTTTTATATTCTGAATGCTATCTCAATAATGGAACATTTGACGATATTCTTTGTATGTTGTAATAAAATGGATAATATTTTATTATCAACTTCGTTGTGAGATGAGATAGTAGCGCATAGCTTTAAGTTAGTATAGTGGTGCGTCAACTCTTCACCAAAAATGTAAGACTCCAATTCGTTCTATTCTATACTATAATTACTATTTCGATTCTATACTAGAATTGAGGATTCAGTTCGTTCTACGAGCCAAATTAGCAATATCTGAGGAGGTTTTCCCTACATTCAGTACTTTCTCTTTTCCCTAGATCGATGAAAAAAACACCCTTATTGTTATAATATTGGAAATGATGCTAACACATTCTATTTGTAACTTCTGTATAAATTTGAAATTGGTGACGTTTTTTCTACGTGTGCAGACAAAGAAGGCAATGGACGTAGGAAGACCGGGTCGTATATCTGTGGAGGACATTATCTATCTGATTAGAAAGGACGCGAAGAAATTCTCACGAGTAAAAGAACTTCTCTTGATGAGTGAAGCGCTGAGGAAAGCTCGTAAGGCTTTCGATGAAGTCAAGTACGCCAGCAAATAAACCACAGCTTCCCAAATGTTTTGATGGAGCTTCTTTTAGATGTTCGCATATTGGAAACTGGGACTCGCACACAATGAAAAATGTTCATTCGATAATTATCTAAATTTCTAAAGAAGTAAGATAGATATGTGTGTTTGAATATTCTTATAAAATTATGTAGTAAATGTTGAACTGCCGCATTATAAGTGGTTAATTAGTTAACATTATCTGCTTCTAAGAAAACTTTCGCTGCAACCATGATGGTAGTGATGAGGGATTTTCAGTTGCGAATGTGGAGCAGACATAATCTATAGGTGGCCACAGTTTACTGCTCAACGTAACCTCTGTCTGAGTCAATCTCTCTGCTGAAGCCTTGCGCGGACCAGTGAGACTTTTAGAAATCTCAGGCTTTAGTAAAATATTTTACCTTCAGATAATCTTTGACTGCTTAGAAAATATATACTCTTCTTTATAAACTGTAGCATATGTTTAGACACTTAGTGCAAACTGGTGACGGGTGAAGTTTGTGATAGAGATGCCATTTTGCACTCTCTCTTAGTGCACTGCCTACTGGCAGGTCCATGGTACATAACGCCTCCACTCTTCTCTGTCTTCGGCCTTCCTCTTCATTTCCACATATGAGTGGGTCTTGAAATCATCTAACATACCTAATCTCGGCCTGCCCCTGCCTCTTTTTTCTTCCATTCTACCTTGTATGACCTCTTTTAATAGACCCTCCCCCCTTAGAATGTGTCCTATCCATCTCTTTTTCCAATTTCTTAATACATTTATCAACTGTCTATCTGTGCCAATGCTCTCCAGGACTTCCTCATTTGTAACCTTTTGAGTCCAGCTAATCCTCTCCATTCTTCTCCAAATCCACATTTCCAATGCCTTCAGTTTCCTAATATCTTCCTTCCTTAAGGTCCATGTTTCACATCCATACATTTCGCACTATAGAGCGTGTAATAGATATTTTATGTAACGTGTTCGAGTCATCTTGTCAGTTTTCATTTTTCAAATTATAATTATAAAATAGTATGTAAATACATGTACATTGACTCTATGAAAATCTCAATTTTCTACAGCATGAAGGAATTTCAGTAACTCATGGAGACTTTTTTTCGCCATTGGCTGGAGCCAGTGCGAAGTCGGTAAGATACTCGACCGCGGATCAGTAGGTGCGGGATTCAAATCCTGGGCTCGCCCGTCACTGACATAGCTTTCGAGTGAGGAAACTGACGTTAACCTTAGCATTTTTATCATGCAACTTCAAGTCCTAGGCCTTGACGTTAGGCCCTTACTAACAAGTCTGTAAGAGATTCTGTTAATTAATCTCGAGTGTTACACTATTGACACGAGTAGACACTATTGACGTGATGATATAATCCTGGAGATCATACATCTTATCTCTGTGTGATCTCCAGCATTATATCATCATGTCAGCAATGTTGAATTCATTACCACTTATTTAAAAGATTCTCTTCCAGATTTGTTATGAAGGACATAAGGCCAAGGTCAAGGACCTGAAGTTCAAGAAGTTGAAGCTTCGAGGTTAAGGACTTCATTGCCAAGGCAAAGGACTTTTACGATCATTTATATAGAGTGTGTTTATAAAATGTTCTGCCAAGCGGCAGGTCCGAGGTACATATTCATACTCTTTTGAGTCTGCTTTCACGCTTTATAAAGATCGCTCTATCAATGTTAACTTGTTAATCTCTTCAGAAAAAGCAGTCTTATCCATATCTTATATAGCTATAGCTAGGGAAAATATGGCTTCTGAAGTGGTGTCTCATTGCTTTCCTCAGTTCTTGCTTAGTCATCTCTTATGACATTGTATTTTGCAGCTGTTTGCCTGCAAAACATTCCATATTATCCGCATTAGGTAAACCTGATGGTAGTTGTACCGTGTACCAGATGCTGCAGTGGCTTTCCGGTTGAGGATAAGGACATTAAATCATTAGGCTGCTAGTACTATTTTCATTTTTGTGTTATTCAGCTCTGAAAGCTGTTGATATTGTAACAGCGAGGCACTGATAGCGGACGGCGCGGATTTAAGAATAACCTTTCAACTCCCCCTGGACATATATCATTCAAAGTTGTCAATATTCTGTCTTCCAAGATGGTCACCTATCCTTGTACTTACCGGGCCCGGCGTAGCTTAACTTCATTCATTAACACGCATCTTAACCACTGCTTTCAATCCCGCCCCAAGTTCTTATCCCGTTCCTTCTAGTATTCTGTCTCGTTGATCTCTGTGAATGACGAGATCTGTCACTTTTTTGTAGTCTTATTTTGTAGCACTTCCCATAGTGTCAGATGGAGGAGTGAGCAGAAGATGGGAGGGACAGCGAAATTCATTAGAGTTAATTATCTTATGATGATATCATTGTATTATCATTTAATCAATGGGTAAGCTGCTCAATGATCCATCTCCTTTCACCTTCAAACTTTTTGCAATGCCACGCAGCCACGGAAAACTTCCCCTCCCCCTACATAAACATTGTTTTATTACCTGTATGTCTAAATTGCTTTGTTTGGCCCATGGGTGTAGTGTGGGAGGGGTAAGCTAGTGGGTTTCGTATGTTTCAGTGTGACCTCATTCTAGGAGTCGATCGCAGTAGTGACTAAGTTTTAATCCCCACTAAGTTAATAATAGCCTACATAATAAAAGAATTACTTTCAATTTTCATTTCTTCTTCGGTGTTTTCGATTTATGCGTAATAATATTATAGGCCCTGCCTCAAATCAATAATATCAATTAAAGCATGCGATTTTGAAATGCTGTTTATATAGACAGTATAGACTACAAAAATTAAAAATTCTTTGATCATATTTATGTGCATAGGCCTACAACTCTTAATTGTAAAATTTGTAACCATTTTCTGATTTAAAAATCAGAAATCATAATATGTGTAGCCCACATGCAATTTCTTAGAGACTTAATTTTTAGGCGTGCATGTTACACGAATATTCATGCATATATATATTCTTCATTTTGAAATTTAGATTGTTTATTTAATGGGTTCTCTAATTAGCGCATAATTTAGCCAATTATAGCGTGCAGAGGAAATTATGCGAATTTTAAGTACGGTTAATATAGACCTTTTATAATATGTAGCGGTAACTCTGTACACATAATAAACAAAGCCTAGTGGGAGAGTGGGGAGGGGTGTGTGCTTCTATTGCCGGCTGGCAATATTCTATATATTCATATATATTTATTATGTATTTCGTCATTTATTAACAGAATGGTATTTTAATTAATTACAAAATAATTTTTTTTTCAATTTCTTGACAAATGATGATAATAATAACAACAATTAGATATACATATGTCTTAATTTAGAGTTAATATATGTCTAGATAGAATATCTAGAGAGGATAGGCCTATAGGCCTATTACATTTTAAGAATATATTACAATATTGCAGTTGCTTGCCACAAAACAATTTTATGATGCACAGTGGTGCCGCTCCAACGAATGAAATAATTCATAAGGTGATTTTTCGAAGTAAACACCTTTTATAAAAGGTCTATATAGTGGTGGTCTCAATATTTAATTATTTTTCATTTTCATAGTTTATACAGGACCTTTTGTTTTTTGCTCGTAACCTTGGTCTTTGTGAGTACTCGAAGTTGACATTGAACATATATGGGCCTACAAATCTATCACTACCTCGGGCAATTTTAAAGATTTTATATGTCCCACTTATTGCAAGTGAGACCAGCCTTCCTCGATGCAGTCATCTACTAGGTCCTCTAAGTTAATTACTCTAGAGAGACCTAGCATTCCTTCTTGCACTAAGCTCTCCAAGTGCTCTTTCCATTACACTGCTCCACAGATCTCGAATTCTCTTCCTTCCACTTCACCCACCCCCTCATGTTCTGATCATCCAGCCATGACACCACTATAGAAATTTTCGGAAGTTATTATTCTTATTTATTATCCTTTCCTTCTATACGAACAGTTTCATAGGCGGTTGAAGGCTTTTCTCTTATCTACTTCTCCTATCCAACCACTGCACCGGAACTGAAACCAACACGCAAACCTCCATTCCACTTGTATCCTTCCTCGGACTGAGCTCCCGAATTTTGGCTTGCACCATTTTTGGACCCACACTCTGCTCATCGGATTGGATTTGGTACTATAGTGCTCGATGTTGTAAACTTGTCATGGACGACAGTAGCACTCTAATTTTGTTGTTGTTGTTGTCTGCACTGTCTAAATGAAGTTTCGTTGCATCCAAACTTCCAAGAGCTTATGTTGCAGCTAATCAGTGTGTACATAATTTAGCGAACCAACCGAGATCTTAGTTTTTACTTTGGTTTTTATAGTTATATAATATTTGATTTTAAACACTAACATTCAAATTTGCGACTAAATACAAATATTCACATAGGTCGTTGAATTTGGGTGTAAGTTTTTATTAATAATGATAGAGTGAGAGTGAATGTATTTACGTAACTGAACGTCTGACACAGAGATTTACAAATATGATGACAATGGTTACAATTGTAAAGTTATAATAATATTATGCTGAGTAATGTTTTTAAAATTTTACCATTTAGAAATATTGTGATATAAAACTAGAATATTAAATGTAAATTTTCTACCATAGGTTGATTTTAATTAATTGTAAAATTCAAAAAGTATCGTGAGTGGGTATCAATCACAGCTTAATATCTTGGATCAGCTCTATTAGGGTAACTTTATGGACACTCAAATAGTCCCTCCAACTCTCCTCTGATCTCGATCCATCGCAGTCTTACACATCACCATTCGCAAGATTGAATTTAATATCTTATATCCTTAGATATTATTATGCTGTTTAATTAAGTTGACTTTTTTTCCATTCCAATTTTTTATTTAACACTAAAAACCCTAACGTGGGTCAATTGACCCAGACGCTACTTTTGAACAGCTCTACAACTACACCGCAGTTCCTACAACCATCAAATTTGGTGACTTTTATTTATTTAAGACTTATTACATGAAAATATAAAATTATCATTGAGTTATCACCCATTCCATCACACCAACCACGTATACCTAGAAAGCCTAAAGTGGGTCAATTGACCCAATGTATCTAATCAATATACTTTTCTCAAAACTACTTAACTAATAGAGAATAGTTTTGATTGACATGACCGGGGTGGCCATGGACCTCAATCTAAATTAATATTTTTGTACTTATTTTGTATATTTTTCACAAAAAAATATCAAAAATTCATTGTTTTGACTCTCAATGCTCAAGTAGTACTTTGTTGTCAAATCAGCTAAAATCCAAAACTTGATACCAAATTTATCCGGTTTATTTGGCATATATTGTATGAATCTGCAGCGCGCTTTTGTTACAAAGAGCTGCTCATAATTTTTTTAGGGATTCATCCGGTATGTAGCTATTCTGGCTGTTTTCAACAAATCTAAACAGAATAAAGGATATAAAACAAAATTTATCCCGCAGAAGTCTTTCCTGACGAGTTGCGCGAATATCAAACCTTATGTACTTTTTATTAGATAAACCTATCTCTAACCATTGAATTTTGAAATGTTTTGTTTCCATATTCTTCTGACAAGAGTAAATTTGGTGGGAAATTCTTCATATTTGGTATGCTACGAAGATAGAGTAGACCAGGGAATGCCTCAAGTTTGGTTTCTGTTGCATCCCATGTAGTATCTGTCAAAGGAGCATATTCAACGGTACATCGTTTGATATGGCTTATCATACCCTCTTTCATAATTCTATGCAAGGCTTCGAGAGGAGTTAATATGACTCGTGACTACACCATGACTACAGGCTTTGATTTCAAATTATTCTACCGCAAATTGCGTGATCTTTAATAATGATCCAAGGCGCACCTTCCTTTTTGTGCACAAATGCGGTGTTATCACTGCAATCCCCTTGAGCAACCGCCGCATCACCAGGATTGCCTGAATTACTACCAGAAGCCATGTGAATTTCAACAGCAGTATCATAAACATCATCATCATCGCCAGTAGTATTATTATCTTTATCGCTGTTTTCAACCCCTGAATCTTCGTAACTGAAGTCAGAAATTCAGAATCTAGTTCAATATCCGAATTGGAATTATCAGTAGCTTCATCTGACCATCCAATTCACTACCACTCTCAAGTTCTGCAGTTTTGTTAGAGCTGCGCCGTCAAACACCTGTCGCGCTGTGATGAAGTGCTGCATTGCTGAATAGGGAAAGGCTGACTACTGGAAGGAGCAATCATAGTAAAGTTGTCCATTTTATAATGTCTATTTTGGACAGAATTGCTGTCAAAATCGTAAGAAGATATTCCAATTAGGGTTTAAAAGTTCTAACCATAACCCTAACATTGGCCATAATTCTAAAATATACATGTATGTTTGGTGTTAGGCTTAACGTTAAGTTTCAGGGTTAAGAAATATAGCTAAGTTAGGATTATTGACTAAGTTTAGCTCTAGGGTAAATTGAAGGAGGACGAGAAGAATTCCTCTTTCCCCTGGTACATCTTGAAAATTTTCCAAATGGTTTATATTTATAATTGTTTTGTGTTCAATTGACATTTTATTTAGGCTAGTATTTTGGTTAGGGTTAGACATTTAGAAGTCTAATTGAAGTTTTAGTAACTTTTTGTATTATTCAATTTTAAAGCCTTTATTTTATTAGAAAAATTTTTGTTTTTTTATTTTTATTATTTTTAAACTTTACCGTAGCTAAAAACAGTAACATGATTATAAATCACTAAATATCTCCTTCTTTAAGAATTTCTGTTAGTGTTTATAAAAAAGGCTGTGTAAAATAACCGATAGTTTGAACGAAATACATGCTGGGTCAATTGACCCGCTTTAGGGTTTCTAGGTATAACGAAAGCTCCGGGTTTCTATTGTTAATAATCGATAAAGTAAGGGCTTTTCTTATTGGAGTAAATTTTCATGTATTCTTAACTTAAATAGGGCTTATACTAAATCATTAGCAGACCTGCTGCTAATGAATCCTTTTGATGAGGAATATTTTTTTAAATTTCCTCTTACACATTTGATTTACATGCTATTGAGTTTTCTGTTGAACTGCTGTTCTTTGTACTTTTTCAGTTTTTCTTTCATATAGTTAGTAATAGGCTTTGCCGACGAACAGTACATTGAATTTTATTGATGAAGAATTTGATTGAATTTTATTTTATTGAAGCCATATAGAAGTTCTTATATTCTTTCTAATCATGATAACCAATTGCTCACTTTAATTCCATATAAGTTCATGAATTACTTCGATTTTAAATACAATTTAAAATTATTGTGTTATTTTAAATGCTTGTCATAATTCTCTGTGCAGAAAATGAATGGCATTAGCAGCCTGCTGAAGTATCGCTATCAGAAGAAAGATAGCAATGGATCTCCAGCCTCTCCTATATCTCTCTCTGGGTCAGGCAGTGATTCAGGTGTGTCATTAACTACACCCTGTTTTTTATAACTGATACCCCACAGTTGTGTTACAATAAAGTCATAAGAAGTTGACCGATGATCTTGCAATTTACAGTACTTGACCAGCAGCCAATTCTACCAAACATAGAGAAATTGAACTTTTGAATATCTTTAATAATATGAAAGTTTAGTTTTACGAATAGAAGTGGAGTCAGACAAGAAATTTTCAGTACAGGATTACGGGTGTGTTACATGCAGTGTAAAATTATCTCTATAAAAATAATAACGAACACGTCACATAAAATTTTTGCTAATGCTAATGAAGAGATATCATTTCATTTCAAAACGACACTAAATACCAAGCTATTTTGTTTAAATTTAATTTCAATAATTTTTATTTCCATTACAATAATTCCTGTTGTGGAAGAATGTTTATGCCACTGCTATTAAATGAACCATGTTAAATAAAATTGTGCTAATTTTGTCATATAAATGCTGCAAATTTTTACTTGTAAGTATTTATTCCACTAAATTTGCATGTTTGATGTAGAAATTGCTATCATTTCATGAAGAATTGTGTCAACATATTTTGAGATTTGACAAAGTTATAAAAATTTAGCTAGGGTGTATTCAAGTGATGTAAACCTACTGTTTGATTGATTGAATCAGATGTGGTGGTGCAGCGTGCCAGCTCTTCAGTCAGTCAGAAGCCGGTCACTCAGGTGAAGAGAGGTTCATGCGTAGTCATCGACTCAGATGATGAGGTGGGAGCTGTTGGTAACAATAACAACATAGGGTTCACTGCCGTTAACTCTAACAACACCGGATCTTCTGCTGTCAGCAAGCCTGCAGTAAACAAGCCTAGCCTCACCACTGCTGGCAGCTCCCCATGGCTGTCCAAAGATAAACCATTCCCTCCTTATAGGTGAGAAAGATCATCGCTATATAAGCATTTTATAGTTACTGTTTAGATGCCTCTGTGAGCCATATCAAGTTTGATAAATACCGGCTCAGCCAAAGAAGACTTCCTTGTCTTCTACCAATCTGGAGTGTCTGATTTATCGTGTGACGTTCACTCTGCTGTTGAGTAGTAATTAATACTACCAAGTATTTCTTTAAGGCTTTTAGAGAAATTATTTACTGTTAAACCACATCTCGCAATACTAGATTCTACTATTGTATAAAACTAATGTGGCTTTTGCTGCTTGGTAAGCAGTTTTCAGAGAGCGTTGTTTTGTTTGTTGCAGGTCTGCAGTTAGCCAGCAGCAGACAAACAGTTACTCTCCTGCATCTTCTAACTCTTCTTCTTCTCTCTACTCCAGTTCTCTGTCGCCATCTAAATCATCCTCTCAATCACAGTCGTCCAGTGTGATGGATGACGAATCAAGTTCTAAGGTTAGTGAAATTTAATATATTATTAGTAACAGTAATACTGCCAATTTTGTGAAATTAGTAATTATTTGATTGATATGGTTCTTTTCTATTCTTTGTGACATCTTTTCTAATGAAAGTACTTGGAAATAAAGAAGGCAAAGGAAAGGCTTCAACACATACTAAAGTTATAATTAATTATTATGCATTAATCTTTAATGTGCTCTCCATGGAGAATAAAAGCAGAATGGTATTATGAATATACAGTATATATGTTGCACATGGCAGAACACTTGATAGAGATTAGTAATATGTCTTAGCTTTTTAGTAATATATTATACGTATTAGTTATCTCTGATATTATAATCTGTAGTTATCTAAAAAAATTTAAAAATATAAGTGCTCCGCTGTGTCGGTAGAAAGGAACTTACACTCTGCATTTTAAAATAGTTTGAGAATGACTGATATATAGGAATTAATAAACTATTTAACTCTCTGGTGAACTGCAGTGATTTATAGTTTATATTAGTCTAATTTATAATGATAGTAGAGATATGTCTATATTATACACTTCTGATTTTACTACACTGTATTTAAAAACTATTTATAGTGATGTATTGCCGTGTAATTGTAATGGTGTATTACAGTGTATTTATAATGATGTATTACAGTGTAATTTTAATGCTGTATTACAGTGTAACTGTAATGGTGTATTACAGTGTAATTGTAACGGTGTATTGCAGGTGGCTCGCCTGCAGGACATGTTTCCTGACATGGAACGCTGTGATATAGAACAGGCTCTGAGACAACATGGCGGCTCTGAAGATAAAACTCTGGATGCCATCATTAACATGAGATGTTCCCAATGTGAGTTTTCTGTAGTCTCAGTCAATCCATCTGTCTATAACACAATCAATCAGTCAATAGCACAATCAATCAGTCAATAGTACTATCAATCTGTCAATAGTACAGTCAATCAGTCAAGAGTACAATCAATCAGTCAATAGTACAGACAGTCAATCAGTCAATAGCACAATCAGTCTGTCAATAGCACAATCAATCAGTCCAGAGGACAATCAGTCAATAGTACAGTCAATAGTGCTGTCAGTCAATCAATAGTACAATTATTCAGTCAATAGTGCAGTCAATCAGTCAATAGCAAAGTCAGTCAGTCAATAGTACAGTCAATTAGTCAATAGTGCAGTCAATCAGTCACTAGCAAAGTCAGTCAGTCAATAGTAAAGTCAATTAGTCAATAGTGCAGTCAATCTGTCACTAGCAAAGTCAGGCTATCTACACTACAATCTATCAGTCACTTAATGTCTCTAGTATTCCGTTGGTGTTTCAATAATTAATTATATCAGCCATGAAACTGCTTATCGCCTATCGATCTTTTAATAACAAAACAGGAAGTATATCTATTAATTAGTAATGGCCCATTTTATGTGTTAGCGATAAAAGTAACTTTTAACTAGTTATAGATTTGGTCTTTTTGCGCTGATAACTTAATATTCACTTTTTGCGTTTTATGAAACAATCTCAATTATAACTTCAGCCGAAAGTTAGTTAAAGTTAGATTTCCAAAAATTAAAAGCGATTGAAGATCAATGAGCTTTGCTATTGGCTAGTACGATCTGTGCACTTAAAATTTCTCTGAGAAAATTTCCCAGAGCCATTAGAATGTAGTGGGCAAGCGACAAGCTTAACCGGCGGTATTTGAGATGATAAATTAACAGATAAATCTGCGGACGTTACAGGGTTAAAAAATGTTCAGAAAATTCATAAGTGTTCATAAAGTGGCTATCCCCTGGATAAACTTGTCGATTTTTAGCTATTGGAACTTCATAAAATTTCACATTAGCCAGCAAAATGGGCAATCAACCAATTAATCATTCAATATAGCTACATCTACCCGTTAATGTAGAAATCAATTAGAAGTCAGTTTAGCAAATCAATTCCTCAATAGAGCAATCGATTAGGCAGTCAACATAGCAATCTAATATTCAATGTAGCAATCTAATAGTCCATGTAGCAATCAATTAGTCACTCAATGTAGCAACCAATTAATCAATCAATGTAGCAATCAATTTGTCTGTTAATGTTGCAATTAATAACTCAGTCAATGTAGCAATCACTTTGTCAATAATTGAAGCATATTGAAGAAATGAAACAGTAATTAATTAGTCAGTTACTGAATCTATTATTTGGTAAATCTATTAAGCAATCAATCAGTTAGTCCGTCATTGAAGGAATTAATCAGTAAGACAGTGTCGTAACAAGTTATATATAAAAATTTACTCTACTAATTTTTTATTGTGCATTTACAGTAAAATACAGTAACATGGCTTCACATAAAATTGTACCTTTTAAATATTTAATTTAAAATGCAACAATTTTGAAATTCAGTATAATAAGTATAAATTGTGCACTAATGGAAATATGTACTGTGAAAAATGTGTTGGCACTCAAAGATCTGAAACTCAATGTTTTGATTTACTCAGGCAACTGCTATGGTTGGAGAAGTAGATTACTACTATGTGTCACTTTATTTATTACTACTTCTTTATTACTTTTTTTTATTACTACTGTGAGTGGAGGGAAGAGTAGTTAATTATTGTTTGCTACCAGTGCTAGAGAGGAGAGTAGTTAATTATTGTTTGATACCAGCGCTAGAGAGGAAAGTAGTTAATTATTGTTTGTTGCTAGCGCTAGAGAGGAAAGTAGTTAATTATTGTTTGTTGCTAGCGCTAGAGAGGAAAGGAGTTAATTATTGTTTGTTGCTAGCGCTAGAGAGGAAAGTAGTTAATTATTGTTTGTTGCTAGCGCTAGAGAGGAGAGTAGTTAATTATTGTTTGTTACCAGCCCTAGGGAGGAAAGTAGTTAATTATTGTTTGTTATCAGCGCTAGAGAGGAAAGTAGTTTAATGTTATTTGATATCGCAGCGACAGCAGAGAGAAAGCGCAAGTTGAGTTCACTACAGAGCAGTTCCTCGTCATTGGCGGACTCGCCTCTGTTTAAACGTGCCAGGCCACTCCCCTCTGACTCTGATGGCAGCCAAGAATTCTCCTGTCCTAAAGGAGCGTTGGTCACGTCTTCATCAACTGATAGAAATGCTATCAACGACAAAGTGGACTTTCTAGTGGGAGCCTATCCGCATATTGCTAAATCTGTAAGCACTTTTCTTTATGTCTAATTCATGAATTTAAATTTTTAAATTAAAAAAACGTAAATAGAGAAAAGTCTGCTGATCCTGTCACTACTAAATTGTGTCTGTTTTTAATTGATAGTAATCGGATACATGTTATAATTAATATAATAATAATAACTTAAAGTAAAAATAAAATAATTTGTTAGTATAAAACTATAATAATACAATAGTATAAAGTATTATTAGTAAATGATATACATTGATGCAGAGAATGCTGCTTTCTTGGTCATGCTGATTTACATTACATTAAAGCAAGGGTGGGCAACGTTTTTCAAAAGGAGGGCCACGTAGAAAACTTGATTATTATTGGAGGGTATCATATACATGTACATGTATATCCTATCTAGAGACTATAGTCTAGACTGCTTCAGTTGAAATTTACAATGATTGAAAAAATTAATTAGTAATTGTTAATGAAAATAGCTTGCTATATTACATTTTATTTATACAAATCAAGTAACATTTTGAAATATGAATACAGGTAGTTGCTAATTTCCTATTAAGATTTTACTATTCCTAACAATTTCAACAATACTCTATTGTTATCTAGCACAATAGTTATGAAGACAAAGGAACACAATTTACAGACATACATACTGATTACTTTTTGCAATTATAGTGAATGAGAAGTATGTAAATATTGCAGATGTGTGTAAATATATTCGCATAAAAATTCGGTTGATGAACTGCTTCTGTAATCTTAAACTCTACCACGTCTTATGTATAACGCAAATAATAACCTACAAATTCCTTGGCTGGTAAAGATGTGGAATTCAGCACTCTCTCGGAGTTTTTTTGCCTGAACGAAACAAAAATAATATCTTTAGAATTTAGAACATACGCGAGCTCTCCACTCGATAATATGCTAATATTGGGAAGCAGTAAGTTAATATCTAAGGCCTATGTAATTTTTAGATTAATTGTATTGCTACTGCTATAGATTGCATGGGATTTCAAGCTTCACCTAATGGCTACTTGGCTCCAGTGACCTAAACTATCATAAAATAAACAAAAGTGTCTTCCGGTTGTGCTGAAAAGCAGTTTTGAATGTGGATGTTATCAATTAATGCCTTGCATTCAATAACAAGAGCAACAAAAGTGCTAATAATAATATCTTAATGATATAATAACACTCGCCCAAGAAATTGAGACAAGGTGAAAACTCAAAACAAAGGAAATAACAATCGACGTAGAATCGCAACATTCATACAGGCCACATAATATACCCTGGCGGGCCACGTGTGGTGTGCTGGTTTGCCAACAGCTGTATTAAACAAAAGATTTGATTGTTTAGTGAGAATTCTAGTGATTGAGCTGTGACGCTTGATTCAATGGGAAGCCAGTGAGCCAGTGGGTCAGTTCTGTGAGTGACTGCTCTGATGTCAGGAGTTGTTATGTAGTTTTTAAACAGATTGTTGTTGTTGTTGTTAGGAGCTTGAGAGAATTCTGCAACAGAACAAGTATGATGTGGACATGACTGCCAGAGTTCTAAATCAATTGTCGCAGAATGCTGCTGGTAATTTTTCTCTCTCTATCTCTCTATAATTAAATGACACGTATATTCTTGACTAACGTCTCATATACCCTGCCTATGGAAGAGTAGTGGGATTGGGCTATTCTTGGATAAAAGTATCCCTGGATGAGAATATCCCTGGATGAGAGTTTCCTTGGATGAGAGTATCCCTGGATGAAAGTATCCCTGGATGAAAGTATCCCTGGATGAGAGTATCCCTGGATGAGAGTATCCCTGGATGAGGGTATTCTTTTATGTATATTCCTCCTTAAATGTCAACAAAGAATGATAAATTATATTTTATTGCTTAGTGCTGTTTACATTGAGATCTTTCTGTATTGTATTCTTAGCTTCCAAGCAAGTGTCTCTAACTAAAAACGTTGGCAGTATCAAAGCATTCCAGGCTTCTAGAGTTTTAGCCAGAGTCAATGGTGCAGTCGTCAGCCCTTCGTTAATCAAAACATGTAAGTCTGCTTGTTCTATTTTCTGTCTGTTCATAAACTCGATTGTTTAATTTTGAAGCAGTAAAGTTTTTAAAATTTCATGTTCTTGGTAGCTTTGGAAACTAATTAAATTTCTAAGTTTAGCAATGTTGTTCACTAGTTTAATCCTAGCTAATGTTGATCTGTATTGATGTAGAGATCATGTTAATGAATAGTGTAAATAATTTGGAGTTTGATTTTTTGACTTATCGGCCTATTTCAATATAGCAACCAATCAGTTAATCATCTCTGATCATTAATTTATTGAAGGATTGCTGGATGAGACAATGATGAGTTCAATGCTTCATTGAATCATGTCAAGTTCTGATAATTAATTAGCTGATGGATTGAGCAATTGATATACTGATTGAGCCATTGATTGGTGATGTGATTAATCCAATGTGCCAATTGATCGTTTGATAGACTGACTAATTATATTAGTCAGTCTATCAATCAATCAACTTGGTAGTGATTAACTCACGTTCTGATCAATTGATTGATGTCACAGCTAATTCAATGCGGCAGAGAATCAGTCAGTCAGACTCTGATGATGATGATATCGGGGACGATGACGACCCGCGATACAAAGAGCAGAAGAGAAAATCTCGAGAGTCTGATGACAGCTCCGCCGTGCCGTGGACCAAGTCAGCTCTCGACTTCTTCAACTCAGCGACAGTGGATGAGCTGTGCACGCTGGACGGGTGCTCTAAGAAAAAAGCTGAGCTGATCGTCTCACTGCGGCCATTCGACAACTGGGAGCATGTGGTAGACTGTCTCTCTTGTCTTGTTTTGCATGTTGTTTCCAGGTTGCTTGAAGAATAGACCAACCGGTGACTGCACGTGTCGTAGAAGGCGACTGAAGTAACAAGATCCAAGCAAACGTCAGAAAGGGCATTCGGTTGGTGAGCGCCTAGGCTCCAGAAATTTGCTACAAGATGTTACAAAACGAATAGAAGAGAATATAGGGAATTGACTGATGATATGGTATGGGATAGAAGGGAGTGGAGAAGGTCTATTCGTGTCCCGACCCTAGGTAAACTAGGACTAAAGGGAAGATGATGATGATGCTGTTGATAAATATTATTTGTGTTGTTACTAGAATTATTAGCTTTCCTTCACGCTCAATGTTGTATGATACTGATTGATGAAACTGTTGGCTGGCAGAGTGAGAAGTTTGCTGAGAACTGCAAGGCTCTGCCGCGCTACCTGCTCAACGAGTGCAAGGAGGTGATACAGCTGAGGAACAACGTGAGGAACCTGATGGAGAGATGTCAGAAGATCTCCATTGAGATGGAAAACTTCATTGCAGAGCTGATGAGCAAGACTGTGATAGAGGAGAGAGACGGAGAGAGAGGATACGTCACAAAACAGCCGCACCTCATTCCTGACCAGTATGTTGTGCTATATAGTACTGCTGTACCATATTATATCACACCTCATTCCTGACCAGTATGTTGCGCTATATAGTACTGCATTACCATATTAAATCACACCTCATTCCTGACCAGTATGTTGTGCTATATAGTACTGCGTTACCATATTAAATCACACCTCATTCCTGACCAGTATGTTGTGCTATATAGTACTGCATTACCATATTGCATCACTTGCAGTCTTACTCAGTCTGGACGAATGCATGACAATAACGCTCCATGTAAAATAATTCTAAGATATTGTTATCATAGCGAGGGATTTATTCTTGAGTTAAATGTAACTTAGCAATTATCATTCCTGTTTGCTATTTATTGCATTTATCAAATATTATAAAGCATGCAATATATGCATTTTTCTGTTGATCTTTTCTCTGCCGTCCTGTTTCTAACACTTGGAAACGATAAATTTTGGAATATTGTGAGTGCTTTATTAGACTTTGTCAATATTTAATGCATGTGCATGGTACATGTACGTATAGTATATGTACGATACATTAAACCTTTGCGAATGTACGACATTACCATAGTCTACAATTCTATTCTTTGATTTGCTTCTAGGAAAGAAAATCAAAGGTAAACCTATTACAATTTACAATAAAACATTGTAATAGTTTCGCCAATTTATATTTAAATAAGATTTATTTTAATTGCAAATTGATTAATTAGAGATAACATTAAAACTCTGACGGATGGTAGGACTCAACTGATTAATCATGGACTGAATGGAATGCTACGAGATGTGATTGATTGATTTAGGATGAGACTGAAGCCCTATCAGATGGTAGGACTGAACTGGCTGATCCTCATGCACGCTCATGGATTGAACGGTATCCTGGGAGATGAGATGGGACTGGGTAAGACGATACAGACCATCGCTTTCTTTGCCTATCTGCTCTCTGAGGGCGACGATGGGCCGCACGTTATTGTCGCTCCCTCATCAACACTAGGTATCGCTCTAATTTTCTCTTAGCGCAATTCTATCCTATGATAGAATTGCGCTAGTTGGTCATTTTACTGTATTTGACTGCATTTTTTCTTGCATTCTATTGTTTTTGCGCGATATTTCAATTTCAGTAAAATTTGTATGTATGGTACTATACTGTGTTATAGTGTTATTTATTCTGCATGTATATTTTGCCATCTTATACTTTATATTGTACTATATATTTTTATGTACTTTACAAGATGTATTTTTTGTATAGTAATGCTTTTGGATTGAATTTATCTATTAAGATAACTGGCTGAGAGAGCTGAAGACCTGGTGCCCAGCACTCAAGGTCTTGATGTACTATGGGAGTCAGGAGGAGAGACGAGAGTTACGTAACGCTATTCTAGAGGATGAGATGGAGGAGTTTCATGTCATCGTGACCACGTATGAGCTGTCATTGCTTAGTCTTCAGTATAGTAATTATAGAGGGCTTATTCAGTAACATGATTATTTGCTGGGTGACCAATCTTCTGGGTTAATCTGCAAGTAATTTTTAAGTGTTCAGGCCAAAAATTCTGGGAAAAAGAAGAAAATTGAGGAAAAGTCTGGGAAGCAAAATTTGGCTTATTTTGCTTTTTCAGTATAAAAATTCAAAAATACTTTAAGACGAATACAGTTACCTTATAATTTGCAAAGGCTGTGATGGTAATGAGCAAAAAGTATTCAAAAATTAATGGCAGCACTTCAAAACTTTGGCAAATATTTTCTTTAATACCTGCCTAATTTCGTATAGACCTCTCTGCCCCTGGTTTTCTGCTAGGTGGCACGTCCTAGGTGCATATGATTCTTTTTGCTCTTCACAAACAGGACTCCATCCATTACAAGTTAATCCCTTCACAAAAGACTACGCGTTATACACAACTTAATATAGCGAATGACGTTAGAATAATATGGTTTCTGAGGTGGTTTCCCCACTGCCTTCTTCAGTTCTTGCTCAGTCACCTCCTACGCCACGTGCAGTTTACGTTTGGTGTTCCGGACACTACACGAGAATATATAGATCTATAAATGCAAAATTAAATAACTGTATGTAAATTGTTTCACAATAATCTTTGGCATTGTTGTACTGTATAGAAATCGAAGCTGCTGTGGCAATTCTAATACCGAGGAACATTTAATATGTTAAGTAAAAGTGTACGAATTTGATGTGATCTGGAGAGTAGTCACCCTGTATTTAGGTGTCCTATTGTCCATCGGTAGGTGTAGAGTTAAAATCTATTGATATTCTTTTTACTGGCTTGCTTTTTGAGACATGAAAACAACATTAAATTTGCTGTTATTGTTTTTTCTGCTCCAGAATTTCTAACATCTCTGTTGTGAGGTTTCACTATGCTGTGTTGATGAGACAGATACAACATGGCGTCAGGCAGTGTTGAAGAATGATGTTTCACTATGCTGTGTTTATGAGATAGGTACAACATGGTGTCAGGCAGTGTTGAGGAATGAGGTTTCACTCTGCTGTGTTTATGAGACAGGTACAACATGGCGTCAGGCAGTGTTGAGGAATGAGGTTTCACTCTGCTGTGTTTATGAGACAGGTACAACATGGCGTCAGGCAGTGTTGAGGAATGAGGTTTCACTCTGCTGTGTTTATGAGACAGGTACAACATGGCGTCAGGCAGTGTTGAGGAATGAGGTTTCACTCTGCTGTGTTTATGAGACAGGTACAACATGGCGTCAGGCAGTGTTGAGGAATGAGGTTTCACTCTGCTGTGTTTATGAGACAGGTACAACATGGCGTCAGGCAGTGTTGAGGAATGAGGTTTCACTATGCTGTGTTTATGAGACAGGTACAATATGGCATCAGGCAGTGTTGAGGACAGGCTGTTGTTTAAGAAGATGAGGTTTCACTATGCTGTGTTTGATGAAGGTCACATGCTCAAGAACATGACTTCTATTCGGTACCGCAGTCTCATGAAAATAATGGTAATATAATTTGACAGTGTAATACATTCTGATTCTATACATCTGCTCATTCTGGTTTATGCTAGCAGAAATAGTTAAATACAGAAATCGTTCAATGTAGCTAAATAATCTCTCGTAAATTGTGCGTCATTAGATAAAATGGAGTGACATAGAAATAGAGGTAACCTGAGTGACTTAGAAATAGAGGTAACCTGAGTGACTTAGAAATAGAGGTAACCAGAGTGACATGAAAATGGATCTGACCAGAATGACATTGGATGCAAAAAATTCAGCACAGTAATGTGACCCGTCACTAGTGATTATTTACACACTTGTTATCGCACTTTGTCAAGGGAATGTTGACATTTAACTGATACCTGCCAAAAAGTCTCTCAGGAACTTTAAAATTTCTGACATATCTCAATACGTTGTCTTGTAGTTTTACTCAATTTAAGAACCATAGAAATCTTTAAATCTATGAAGTAAGGTAATATTCATTTAATTAATTCTAAATTATATTGCAGTTTATGATTTTTTATAGGTTTGTTATAATAACTAGAATTGCTAACCATGTTGTGTCCGGGGTGCTGAAGATTAGACCAGCCGTGGACTGCACGTGTAGTAAAAAGCTACAAAGGACTAAGATCCCAACTAACGTCAGAAAGGGCTAATTCAGTTGTGGTGTGGGACAGAGAGGGTTGGAGAAGGACTATTCTAATTAAAACTGAATTTCAATGAATAATGATGATGTTGATGATGATGTTATAATGCATTTTATAGTTCTTTTATTGTATGTGTTATATTGGAATGTATGGTAGGCTAAGAGGAGGCTGCTGCTAACAGGCACTCCGCTACAGAACAACCTGCTAGAACTCATGTCACTTCTCTCATTCGCTATGCCCGACATGTTCCTCGGTAAAACTGACTACTTCAAGAAAATCTTCACCGTGTCGGTTAGTTCACTACTCTATACGCTGTTTGTTCAGTTGTTATGTAAAAAATTGACATGCATTAAGATCTGATTTTACAGTTTTGTGTTACATAACATTAATGTTATGCTACAAAATATTAAGTTGAATGTTGGAACTTAAAGTAGTTCAAGGTCATTTTGACTCTGATGTAACAGTGATTGTTGATTTCATGCTGTTTGGCTACAATAAATACCCATAAACTCAAATATTTCTCAATTATACTTTTCACTGGCAATTAATTGTAAGTTGTAAATTTTTCAATTTTTATTTGTTAAAAATAGAACTTGAATCAGTACTTAAAAAATATGGTTACCATAGATTCTACTGTATTCTATAACATAGAAGACAATTAAAAAAGGAATTTGTTATTCTTAGTGGCTACTACTGATAATACCACACAGAGCTTAGGCTCTTATGGTAACCCCATTCTTATTACTTGTTTATTTGCTAATTAAGTATGTTTTTATTTTCTGATTGTACTGTTTTTGTTGTAATAAGAAAATAAAGTTTGAATTTTGTAATGTGAACATAAACAACAAATTCCGATATTTGACTTGAGCAGCCAAAGTCCGGTTTAGCATCAGTTTCCAGTCTCTAAAGCATGTCAGTGACAGATCCCGTGCTGGATTTAAGTATGTCTTGTAGTGTTTGTCTAAGCCACAGTGTACGATGTTGACTGCTGCAGGGTCGCTCAGGAGACTGCAGGGGAAGCTATGAGATGGAAACTCTGCAGCATGCTAAGAGAATACTGAAACCTTTCTTCCTGCGTCGACTCAAGAGCGAGGTACTTCTCGTGATTTTACTCCTATTAAATTCTCTTAAGACTGTATTCCAACTTTAGCTTGATACCGCCAGTTAAACATGATATGATTGAAGCCTGTCACTTGCTGTATTGATGTCTTTTTCTAGATTAATATAACGTTTGTCTGTCAAAGAGGCAGGCAACTGATGGAATGTCTTGAGCCCCATATCTGACGTAGCACTGGAGAGATATGTAGCGTGTGCTTGGTATACAAAGCTTCCTTATATAAAGGTTTAACGTCCGTTTCCTTATACAAGGATGATGTCCTTCATTAAACTAGAGAGAGCAGATGTAGCTTAGAGTCTGCCTTGAGTCTCTATGTTTATGTATATGTTTATATATGTTTAGATATACAGAACATAGTATGGAGCCGGTGCCCACACAAGGTCTTCCCCTTGAAAAGTCTCCACTTTTCCACCGGCAACTTTTTTATAGTTGAATAATTGTGTAATTTTGTTTACTATGTGCAGATAAAAATTATGTTATGTCTTAATTTCTTTTTCTCTAAATGCTGTATGTATAGTAAACAACTGAACCCCTAACAATGTTTTGGATTGTCTACATGAACATAATTGTTTATTTCATACTTGTACTTAGATCTCTTTACAATTCGTATAAAATGTTAGCGAGATTTAGATGTCTAATGACAGAGATGCTGTGCCTGTAGATGTTGTGCTTGGTTGAAACGAAGATACTATCTCGTAATTTGGAGAACCGGCTTGTTTATATGTGCCTTCGTATGTGATTCTCTGCATTCCTTGCAAATAGTGCTTATTACTTTTGTTACTAAGTGCTATGTATCAAAGCTTATGACAGATTACATGTACTGTGTTGCAAGTACACTAATGTACTTACTGTACTGGACTATATGACACTGTATTTTACTGTAATATTTGTATTGTACTATAAGGCCATGTACTGTACTGTAATGTATTGCACATTGTATAGTATTGTATAGTATAGTATAGAATGTATTGTGATCAGGTGATGCAGCAGTTGCCTGTGAAGACGGACACTGTGCTGAAGCTGCCGATGGCGTTTGAGCAGCAGGAGCTGTACGATGAGCTGAAGGCTCAGTTCATGCGCGATGTGCGCGCTGATAGAGACGCTGTGCTGCGCAGTCAGAGCGGTGCAGCCATGATGATGCAGCTGCGCAAAGCTGCCAATCATCATCTCCTGCATCGCAGACAGTATGACGACAGCAAGCTTAGGCAGATGGCGGCACTCATGCTAGAGGTAACTGATGGTCCTGTGAGCATGTGGATGTTGACTTTCTATTGCATTGTATGATAGTGTGTCTGTTTAATAGTTAATTTAAAGTTTTATTCAGTTGTGTCTGTTTTTCTTTTCTGTTGTATTATGTTTTGCTGTATTTTTGCTGAGTGACATATCCAAGATAGATATTCATGCTCATGTCTTCTTTTATTCTCTAGAAAGCAGCATTCTATCGATCAACAAGGTGGTTGTGCCCTATCCTCATCTTAATGTAGCTTGTAGCTTAGAATATGGCTTCTTAGGTGGTTTATCTTGCATTTTCGAGTTCTTGCTTAGTGGCATCTATGACCCTTGTGCTCTCTCTCTCTCTCTCTCTCTCTCTCTCTCTCTCTTAGTGCTCTGCCTACTGGTAGGTCTATGGTTTATAACGCCTTCACGCTTCCTCTTCATGTCCACATATGAGTGGATCTTTAAATTATCTAACATACCTAATCTCGGCCTGCCTCTGCCTCTATTTTCTTCCACTCTGCCTTCTATGACCTCTTTTAGTAAACTTTCCTCCCTTAGAATGTGTCCTATCCAACTCTTCTTCCTTTTTCTTTATACATTTATCGACTGTCTATCTGGTAAAGTGTAAAAGAAGCTAATGTGAACGTCAGTTTCCTCACTCGAAAGCGATGTCAGTGCCATCACTGACATCGCTTTCGATTGAGGAAACTGGCGAGCTAAGGATTTGAACCCCGCACGTACTGATCCGCGGTATCTTATCGACATCGCCACAGAATCCAACCAGTCTGTACCCACTCTCTCCAGAACTTCCTCATGTGTAACCTTTAGTCCAGCTAATCCTTTCCATTCTTCCCCATATCCACTTTTGCAATGCCTCTAGTTTCCTGATAACTTCCAAATGGTCCATGTTTCGCATCCATATAATAGTGTGTTCCAAACCAAGGTTTTCACGATCTTTATCTTTGTGTCTTACTTTATACCTTTGTACTTTTTTTCTTGCAGTCTTTCGTTGGTCTATTCTTTTTTCCATCAGTGGCCCGGATGCAAAATCTTGGATTATTTTATATGCTGTATTATACTGTATTGTATTTCTTTTTTCTTGCTATATTATATATTGCAGTATTATACTTACTGTATTGTGTTGTATTGGGAAGTGTTAAGATTTGTAGAAACTTTACTTATGTTGTATTTTCAACAATAAAATATAGAATCAAATGTTAATTAAATGCGAACCCTCTATATGGCTCGTAAATGTCAGTTCATTAGGCAGTCCACTGTCACTTGTGAGTATTCACCATCAATAGATCAGTAATGCTGAATACTTGAATAAGAAGCAAGTGAAGTATGGAGATTATGCGGACCCCTCTTATCCAATGGCAGGCACTGACTGATGTGCTGTTATAATTATCTATTTTTTTTGCATAGAGAAGGATGTTGAGCATTTCTCAGTTCATCTATTTTGAGATTCTCGAACAGATATCGAAAAATGTGTTGAGCTTATATGTGTTTAAATGTGTTGTTTAAATTTATCAATAAATATGCCCAATGTTACCTGTGACGTTGAATGTTAATATTTTTGCTTAAATTCTACATTATGAGTGCTACCAAAGCTGTCGAATGATTGATTGATGGAATAATTGGTTGGTTGGTTAATTGAATGATGGATTGATTAATTGATCAATTTAGTAAAGAATGAGATATTGAAAGAATGAATGAATGATTGAATTTGATTGATAGGCTGATTGATTTATTTCGCTTTGATTGATTGACGCAGGAGCCCACACACAGAGATGCTAATGAACAGTTTGTGTTTGAGGACATGCAGGTCATGTCAGACTTTGAGCTTCACAATCTATGTAAACGTTATCAGGTCAGTCTCGCTGGAATATTCCTGTAACAAATGCTAGTTTGTATTGTTTATACTACTACTAATAATAATTAAGGTTTAACGTCCGTTTCCTCATCCAGGGATGATGTCAAGGACGTCAACTTTGATTAATTGATCAATTTAATAAAGAGTGGAGAAAAACAATTGGCAGCAAAGCCACAAGCAGAAACTGTCAACTCATTCAGAATCGTCAGGCTTGTCCTGCAATGCAAAACGTACCAGTAAGTCAGGTTGAATCATATTAAACCAATAATGGTGATCGATATTCCTGTCAACAACAACAGAAGTAGAGTGCTGCTGTCGTCAATGATAACATTGAGCACTATTGTACGAAATCAAATCCGATGAGCAGAGTGTGGGGTCCAAAAAACGGTTCAATCCAAAATTCGGGATGCAAGTTCGAAGAAGGGTACTAGTGGAATGGAGGTTTACGTATTGGTCTCAGTTCCTGTGTAATGGTTGAATAGAAGAGCTCAAAGAGAAAAGCTGTGTGACTAGCACATTCTCTTGTCGAGCTGTTGTATCAAATTTCTGTGCTTTTCTCTGCTCTTATGGCAATCACTTCGAACTCTGTGTCACTTTTTTAGAATCTACAAATACCAAAATTATTGTGTGCGTACAGGGAATGTGCAATAATTTATGATAATTGAATAGGTTCTCTACAGTAAATTTAAAATTCTGAATCATCAGCTATAGTTTTATATTGATTGCATCAATCATTGCTAACCAATCAACCATTTGTTACCAATCAACTGTTGCTTCAACATCAACCATAGCTAACCCATCAATCAACCATTACTTATAAACCATTACTTACTCATAAACCATTACTTATTCATAAACCATTACTTACTCTTAAACCATTACTTACTCATAAACCATTACTTATTCATAAACCATTACTTACTCATAAACCATTACTTATTCATAAACCATTGCGTACTCATAAACCATTACTTTTTCATAAACCATTACTTACTCATAAACCATTACTTAATCATATACCATTAATTACTCTTAAACCGTTACTAACTCATAAACCATTATTTACTCATTAACCATTACTTACCCGTCCACCATTACTAACTCGTCCACCATTGTTCACACAGGAAGAGTTCTGCTATTGCATCAACTTTGTAAGTAACCTGTTAAGTTAAATTTCTCGTTGAATTTATATATTTCACTAATAGTATTTCATCCTGCAGTCGTTGTACACTTTCTACACAGTTCTGGTAGCACTTATGATTTCCTATCTATTGATTTGTGGAGCAATACTCCCTACATGCTCTGTGGTATACATTGTTGTTGTTGTTGTTACTTTAGTCGCTGGATGCGTTTAAGCTGGACTCTGATCAGATCACAGATACTGGAAAGTTTCGCAGCCTTGATGAGATGCTGCCCAGCATGAAGACTAAGGTTTATAGAGATATATTTTTATTAACAATGACACACCGAATTGTCGTGATGAAAAGCTGATCTTAAAGACTGTACTGAAGAGTAGAGTTGCTATGATCTTCTAGACTGATCAGTAGAGTAGAGATACTATGATCTTCTAGACTGATCTGTAGAGTAGAGATACTATGATCTTCTAGACTGATCTGTAGAGTGTAGATTATATGATATCAATGTGAAACTGCTTAGTGGTTCAGTTGACAGTCTTCTATACTACTATGAAGAGTCACGCTTTAGTCAAGTAGAAAGCGCTATTGTGAGTGCTTTCTGCAGACTCGTCAACTTTTGTTTAGATTCGTATGCTGAAATAGAGCTAAAGGAACATCAGTGTTATATCAATTTAATCAATAATCAATCAATAAGAATTTAAGGTACGGTTTCTCACCATGTGACAGTTGACTCGATAGCACGTCAGTGAAATCTGAGAATTTAAACTGACCTACTAATTCACAGCTTAACATGTAGACAGTCCAGCTGGACCCTGGATTGTTATTTCCCTTTGTGATTGATTAATTGATTGATTGATTGATGCTCTGCAGGGAGATCGTGTGTTGCTCTTCAGTCAGTTCACGATGATGTTGGACATAGTGGAGGTGTACATGACTGCGCGTGACTACAAGTATCTCAGACTGGATGGATCCACTCCTGTAGCTGAGAGGTTGTTGAGCTATGATTGTTTATATGCCTCACTGTCTGTATATTCTATCCGAAATATCTACATGTACTATTGGTTTATATTTTCACAGATGTTAATTGGTACCACATATCTTATGCAATCAGACTGTACCCGTGTTCAAAATTACACACATATAAGAAAAATGGTCTACTTTATTAAATGACCCTGGATTTGAAATCTAACCTCTCAACCCTAAGGCGACTTTCTACAAATGTAGCATACGACTTAATAAATAAATATCTAAAAATTTCTAATATTTGAAGAAAGATGTTTTCATTATATGCCTAAAAGTAGTAAATATAGGCCTAAATTGCAGTAAATTCAATCAAATCGGCATGACGTGAAAAAGTTAAAATATAATAATATATCAAATTCAAAAAATGTCTTTTTAAAAATAGTTGCTTTCAATATAGGTCTAAAGTCGTCAATAGAGGCTTGCTCTGCATAAATTTAATATAATCTGTATAGAAATTTGTAGTATTAGTACGGAAATTCAATATAATATACTGATCATATGAATTTAAGTTGAGAATGAACAAACGATAATATAGTCGAAATTAGCGCAACTATTAAAGAATTTTAAAGATGAATCATGACGTTCAGCGTCACTTCAGTCTGACAGACAGAGCTTGCTCTAATTATGCTCAGTATAATTATAATGATGGAAATCACAATAAAAAAATTAAAAACAAATTGGTACCATAAGCAAGGAAACTCATAGCTCTGTGAACTTCGAGAACTCTGCGTCTGTCAGGTGCCTCTCTTAGTGCACTGTCTACTGGCAGGTCCATGGTACATAACGCCTCCACTCTTCTCTGTCTTTCGCCTTCCTCTTCATTTCCACATATGAGTGGGCCTTTAAATCATCTAACATACCTAATCTTGGCCTGCCCCTGCCTCTTTTTCCTTCCATTCTACCTTATATGACCTCTTTTAATAGACCTTCCCCCTTAGAATGTGTCCTATCCATCTCTTCTTCTTATTTCTTAATACATTTATCACCTGTCTATCGGTACCAACTCTCTCCAGAACTTTCTCAATTGTAACCTTTTGAGACCAGCTAATCCTCTCCATTCTTGTTCCTCGTCAAGTGCCTAACCGACGTACCAACACAGTTCATCCTGCTCCACATCTCGATAACTATTACATCTCATCTCAATTTTCTCCTTGTTTCAGGAGAGTTAAATCCCATTCCTTGTCTACTGAGGAAAATCCTATCTCATTCTCCTGCTTGTCTCTAGAGAGTAACATCTCGTTGATTACTTGTAACAATGTGCTTGTGTTGTGTACACTAGGCAGGACCTGATCGATCAGTTCAATGCAGACCCTGAGATCTTTGTGTTCTTGCTGTCCACTAAGGCGGGAGGCATGGGTATCAACCTGACAGCGGCTAACATCGTCATCCTGCATGACATCGACTTCAACCCCTACAACGATAAACAAGCAGAGGATCGCTGTCATCGTATTGGTCAAACCAGGTCAGCTCCTGTCTTAGATCAGTGTTGTTGTTGTTGTGCATCCATGATGTCAGCTCTGCTACCTACAGATAGACAGAATGTTGTTATTGTTGTGCCATTGTGTTTGCCTTGGTACGTACAGCTGGAGTGGTTGTTATTGTTTATCTCTCATGATGTAACTGTGTAGGTTTCAGGTAGACACAATGTTGTTGTTGCTATCCCATCGTATGTGCCGTGGTACTAAAAGATCAACTTATTGTTATTGTTGCTGGCTCACGATGTCACCCGTAGTGTTTATGTATGGAGAGATTGTTGCTGGCTCATAATGACACCCGTAGTGTTTACGTATGGACATATTGTTGTCGTTGCTGGCTCATGATGACACCCATAGTGTTTACATATAGACAGATTGTTGTTGTTGCTGGCTCATGATGACACCCGTAGTGTTTACGTATAGACAGATTGCTGTTGTTGCTGGCTCATGATGTCACCCGTAGTGTTTACTTATAGACAGATCGTTGTTGTTGCTGGCTTATGATGTCACCCATAGTGTTTACGTATAGACAGATCGTTGTTGTTGCTGGCTCATGATGTCACCCGTAGTGTTTACGTATAGACAGATCGTTGTTGTTGCTGGCTCGCACGCTCAAGCGTTCGTCAGTTCCTCATAAGAGGAGTTTAGTGATAGTTGCACACTAGCTAAGAATTCGCTCATAATTTTATCTTTTGTTAAACGAATTCTGCAAATGACTTCGCCTGATAATTATAATGGATGATTGATAATTAATTGGTTGGTTGATTGATTCAGGGACGTGTCAACATATCGGCTATTAAGTAAGAACACTATAGAGGAGGCCATGCTGCGCTGTGCTCAGGCTAAATTAAAACTAGAGAAAGATGTGACATCTAGTAACAAAGGTTTCATTTTCTCATATATCTAAACCTTATAAATTTATTTTCTCTAAGGCATGTGTTGAGTTAGAAGATTACTTTGATTTAGATCCGTCTGCTTACGTCATCCATTGTTAAAAATGTGTGTATATCATACGTGAAAGACTAATCTGCTTATCTATAATGGACCAAACATGGTCAAACTGCTCAGGTCATCGAAGACAACTATGCAGGAGCCGGAGGAAGTCAGAGGGGAACTACCTGATCTAGTGGCGTAATTCTCTCCATGATAATATGGGATACAACTACAAAGATAAAGATCTCAGGCCCGTGCACGGGTGCAAAGAATGCCACGGCTAGTCAGCACCTTGAGAGTCTCACAGATATGCCACACGCTTTGCATTATAAGGGCACCAAGAGATTTAGCATATGCACTTGGTATGTAAAAACCATGCGAACAAGAGGAGACTTAGAAAACATTAAGCTTGAAATGAAGAGGACAGCAAATAGTATTTTAGGCTTGAGTGAAGTGAGATTGAAGGGGGAGGGTATTTCATGATTGATGTGCACAGAGCGATTTATTCTGGAGGACATGAAAGCCACAAAGGAGTGGCAATAGTATTAGACAAAAACATTCGGAGATAGAGTAACGGGGATACTACAGTTCAGTGAACGAGTGATATTAGTCAGATTCAGCTGAAGACTGAAATAAATGATGTGACACATGACATATAATAGTACAACACCAATACAACACATCCATATAATAATACAACACATGACAAGTTTTCGTGTACTACACATGCTGTGTAGCAGTATTTTAGTTTATGACTTTGTAGCTTTGTACTGTTATGTGAGATATATCAATACAACGGATGAAATATAATAACCACATGACATGCAAATGTACAAAAAGTGACATATAACAGCACAACACATGACTTATTCTTTTGAAAGAAACTGATAGACGATAATTGTCTTTAATATCAAAAACGTAATTTATAATTAGATTATTCTTTGCTTTTGTTTGCGTCCTATTTTCGTATTATTCACTTGCACTATGTACGTATTTTAATGCCTGTGTGTTTGTAGATACCGATGAGCCAGACCAGAATGACGTGGCGTCATTGTTGAAGGAAGCCCTAGAGATGAAGGATAGCTGAATGTGATGATCAGATCTTGTAGCTTCATAATTAACAGAAGCCTTACTAAGGAACGACGTGCAAATTTGTGATAAGCCTGACTATGAAATTATGTCAAATTTTTTTAGTAAATGAGATCCTTAGTTCAATTTTATTCTTGAAGGAAGCCAGAGAGTTTTGAACTTTTACTAATAATAATTTATGCAGATAAAGACTGTGCAAGAGTTATATCTTTGCATTTTCATGGTAGACTAATTATAGAGTGAATTTAGAATATTAGGAAATAGTTATTTTAATTAAACTGCTTCATATAGAAAATATTGAGTGTGAACTTTAGATGTTAGCGGTGTTATGTGTATGGAGTATTTTCTATGGAACTGTCTAATTATCCAGTTCCTCTGTTATTTGCTAAGTTTTGTGGATGTGTAAACAGCTGGAGCCAATCATGTCCACAGATACAGGCTCGTCGCTGATAGTGTATTCAGCGTCCACATGTGTGCATGTCTATTCAGTAGAGACGTAATCGTGGTATGAGTCAACTGTGTGTGCGTGTAATTGAATTCATCGTTGATTTAATAAAGTACGTGTCAAACTGATTCACTTTGATACTTTGTTTTTGATACCAATAACCTTAACAATTGTTGCTGAATTAAGACAAGTTTAATAATCTTGCAGAGAAAGAGGCCAAGGAAAACTTTATCCTCCAAGCCCACTGAATGGTCCGTCAGCCTAAATCCGATTAGTCGTTTGTAATGACTTGGGGGAGGAGATTTATTGGTTGGGCTAAGCCCTGCAAATACACGAGTTATCATATTGCTGATCAGTAGGTTCAATTCAAATACAGTGCTCGCCACATAAAGTAATAAACTCTGGTAACTTTCATGCCTTGCTCATTGGCCTCCTCGTTGTCATGTCACTGACTGCTACTTCTGTTTAAGCATAACGGGCTTCCATGGCAAGAATCGTAGTGGTATCACAAATCCTGATATGCCTTCAGCCAGGAGGCCAGCCCCACATGGTGAGAGTCTTCCAGTACCTCATCCACCATAGTCATATGTTCCTGAAGTTGAGTAGGGACCTGATATGAATAACGATGGAGATTTATATGACTTACATCCAGGATTACGTTCAGGATGACAATAGCGAGCCTCACCTGATAACAATGAATTGTCTCTGGATTGTTTGCTGCCCTTGGACAGGATCACATTGTCAGTGACTGGAGGCTGTTTGTGGATTCATCGAAGCTCAGCCTAAAAGCTGTCCTGCATAACGGTAACCAGTATCCATCCTTTCCAATCGGTCTTGCGGTGCAATTGAAGGAGACACGACAACTTGAAATTGCTGCTTGAAAAGATAAAGTACACTGATCATGGCTAGCAGATATGTGGCGACTTAAAAGTCATTGGATTGTTTCTAAGCTTGCAAACAGGTAAGCATTGCTGTGTCCTCTGTACCTGGAACAGTCTAGCAAGATCCATGCATTATTTTCAGAGGAAATGGCCACGCTGAACAGGATTAACTCCAGGAACATACAATGTCACTCACGAATCTGTTGTCGATCCTCAAAAAATTCTACCGCTCACACCTCAAACTGGGCCAAATGAAAAACTTCGTTAAGGCCATGGACCAAAATGGAGAAGCCTTCCAGCACTTGAAGTCTCTATTTCCATATCTCAGCGACGCGAAGTTGAAAGAATGAGTGTTTGTTGGGCCCCAGATACGACAGGTTATATGCAACAGGGATTTTGAAAGTAAGCTAACAGGTCATGAGTTGGACGCCTGGGCATCCTTTAAGGCTGTGGTTAGTGGTTTTCTGGGAAACCATCGTGTTCCTAACTACAGAAAATGCGTAAGGAATGCAATATGTCCCTGAAAATACACTTCTTGGATTCCCGTATTGGCTTCTTTCCAGAAAACCTCGGAGCTGTTAGAGATGAACATGGAGAAAGATTCCATCAGGACATATCGGTCATGGAGTCACGTTACCAAGATAAATGAAATGCCTCAATGCTCGCAGACTATTGCTGGACGTTGTATCGTGATGACCCGGATGCAGAACATAGGAGAAAGTCAAACTCTTAAGAGCTTATAGAAATTATAAATAGTTCTGTAGACGTTTAACATAGGAGAAAGTCAAACTCTAAGAGATTACAGAAATTATAAAGTAGTTCTATAGACGTATTTACAGGCTGGACTAAGTTTAATTAAGGTTTTTACCTTATCTGAACGTTTTACTAAGATCAAGAAAAATTTAGTTGTAAATGTGAAAGAATTACATACAGCTTATTACAACTTATTACAGCTTAATATATTTTGGTGTATAATTGTTAATATTTCAAACTGAGATACCTCAAAAACTGAGGGTGATAGAGAAAAACGGAAAAAAGATTTGTAGTCAGCACATAAAACTCTACTAAAGACACCCATGTCTTCGTTTGTGCGCGCCAAAATATTTTTTGTAGACCAGTGTAATCAGTAAATAAAATAAAATATCAAGTATAATGATGTTATTTATGTATAACATTAAAATGGTAGTAACTCATGATATTTTTAATATCCGTTTCGCTATTCAGCTTTTCACAGATATCAACAATAGCAGAATGGGTGTGAGCTCCAACGCTTCAACTAGGCTACGATGAGAATAACCAGCAGATTTGAACACGCTTCTATGCTGGTACAGTACTTCCACGACTTCCTGAAGAGAAGCCCTTCGGGCTTCTGACCTTGACGTTAAACCCACATAATCATCATGTTTGGTCTCATAAGAATAATAAATGTAAAGGAGTCAGCAGATGGCAGACTGACTGTGTAACCGCCAAATGACTAGGCAAATAGATTTACGTATTAATTTAGTAAAACATTAGTAAAGAGCCTAAATTCAAGGAATAATTGAAATTATTGGTAAAAACCCTAAATCAGACAAACATTATTGAGTCTGTTAATTTCAGTCGTAGCGAAGCTCTGCAGTTCTCTAAACATCAATATAGACTGGCCCCGTGTTTCGATTATATCACGTTATTGTTTGCTTAGCTTACTCTCTTCAGTATATTCTAACGCTGATTGATTTATAATTGAAATTGCAAAAACACTACTATACAACTTTTACAGGTTCTGGTTGAGAACTTCGTATAGGCCTATATAAAAAAACATCTAACAGGTAATGCATAACGCTTTCGTTGAAATGTTCACAATTTTTGTGGAATATATCCTAAATGCATTTTTTGAGTAGCCTAGCAACGTGTCTTCAAACTTCTGCTATTGCCAAATTAAAGGAACAGAATCCTATAATGCCCCCTATATGCCTAGACATATACGTTGTTTTCGCGCCTTCTAATGAACACGTACGGTAGGCTAACGATCAACAATTTGATCTCATCGCAAATCTTATTCTGTAGGCCTATCTACCGAATCAACAAAGATTTGAGAACGTTGGATCTTTCGTGGTAAGAGGCTCTAAGGGTTACTGATGATAGAAGTGATGAATGATTTTTGCCGCCCCATGTTCTGTTTAGATCGCAGGGAACTAATTATGACCTACTGAATCACTAATTATGCATTAATTGCGAGCTAATGTTCTATATTTCAGTTTGATATTCACATTCACATTCGACATTGAGGTGTTTTTACGAAACTTAAAATTCAACAATTAAATTAAACGAATTCCGGAGTGCACCAATTTAATTGCACATAAATGTGTCATTATCCAGCTACAATCTGGTAAATATATGCACAATTAACAACATTTTCCCGGGTCCGGTGGGCACTAAATGTGGGGCTTTGGACGCTTTATATCGAGTTCTACCTAATCTGGATATCCAATATATCAACAATTTGCAAGAAAATTCTATTAGGTACTGGATACACAAGTTTGAGCAATTAGTAAATTACTAAACTGGGCCCCAAATTGTTGACCGCTTGACTGATTGATCCATTTATTGAACGAGGCTCATGCAAGGCCAGACTATGATAGATTACGAGTGGCAAAGTGGACTGTAGTTGGTCTATGCATGATGGGCTGATTTCACTGGAAGCACCAACCTACATCTACTATTTGGCCTACTACTATATGCTACATCTGTAGTAATTATTACAAAAATAAGCGCAAGACTGGCGATACTTTCATTCCCGTTTTGAGATCCTTATGAGATATATCCAAGCGATTGTCTCTTTTGGTAAAAAAAATCGCCGGAACAAAATTAAATGGTTGAGAGCTCGTTACTCTACTAAAGCTATCAACATGTAATCATCTAGGCCTGTGAACTTTGATCGATGTTAATCATACAATAGGTCTAGGACCCACATGTACTATTCAGCGTATGACATGTATGCCATTTTCTAGTTCATGATATATTTCACTAAATAATTTCAGTATTTGAAAATCAATCTTACTCACTAGCCTTGGACTTTTATATAGTTCGAAGTCATTCGAACATCTGCACATGAACAAACATCGATTTCAGATTTCGTTAATTTACTGTGGGGTTTTGAAAAGAGACATGTACTCCACCAGATTTTTTATGTGATCATATTTGCCAAAACTTGTAAGCCTTATCTAAAAATTGACACTATATTCACACCACTCTTCGTCAAGATTCAGAAATAGTATATTCTACATCTAGGCACTGGCCTATATGTAGCCTATATGTGCCATAAAATGTTCAGACACAGTAATAATATAATTATTAGATGAGGTATTTAGTGCATTCATGTTTCCCCATCCGTCTGATTTTGCTAGACTATAGTAGAACTGTTACTGAAGCATGACAATTTGTCGGAATTTTATTTGTTAGTTTTAGCTGATTTCAGGAAGAGTAGATATAGGCCTACAGGCCTGTATCGAATAGTCAAACAACCAATTACAAACCAGGGTGTAAACGATCGATGTAGTCAGACTTGTTGCTCAAATCTGCAGTGAAACTATTACTTCCGGATAACTTTGAAAGTTTTTTTAATCTGAAGGTAGACTTGTGCATATAATTGTAGGCATAGATAGCGTTGATGGGATATAAAACCTGCATTTTTATCAAACAGCGAATTATTGGTAACAACAAAAAGCATAGACAATGCTATAGACGTGAGCTATTTGAAAGAAAATTACTAGAATATGTTCAAAATAGGCCTAGGCCTACATGTACACTATCTCCATGTATATAGGCCTATAATCAGGAATGATGAAGTTTAAGAATGCCTTGAAGTGACAATAGAAATACATTGGAGTGAAATCATAAGCCGAAAGGAGTAAGTTGGATAGGAGTTATGTTAAGACTATATGAAAATACTGCAATAAGGAAAGAGCTTACATAGATGTTTAACTAATAAACTAAAGATAGGTATTGTAGATAATATTGTAGATAAACATAACTTAGACAACATAATAAAATAATATAATAAATATAATAAATTATATTAGATATCAAATTTAATTTTGCAGATGCTTATATGTATGACTTATGCATGACAAGCCATGGATAGAGATCAGTGGAAGAAGAGGGTTGTAGAGACTACTCCAGTGTCCACAAAGTGACGCGATCAAAGAATTTGGCGTTGGTTAAGATGATTAGTAAAATATGTTTATCTTCCCGTTTTCTCTCTTATTGCACTGCCTACTGGCAGGTCCATAATATATAACGTCTCTTTTTCTCTCTTCCGTTTTCCCTCACGTGTCCACATCTGAGTTGATCTTTAAATCATTTAACATTACTACATGCGGTTTACCACTATCCTTCAATTCTCCCTTCTATGATTTCATTTAGTAAACTATCTCCCCTTAGAATGTTTCCTATCCAATTCTTCTTCCTATTTCTTATTTATGAAATATTCCTATTTCAGCATTTATGATTTATCTTCTCCATATCACATATCCATTTTCACATTTCCAATGCTTCTAGTTTCCAGACATCTTCCTTCCTTGATGTCCATGTTTCATATCCATATCGAGCAGCATATCAAAGTTTTCAATATCCTTACCTTTGATTTTCTTTAGACTTTTTTATAATAGTTCTCTCGAATAATCGAAGGCCTAGCTGTTTTGATTCTGTAATCCTGCTGCAGATTTCTGCCTCGCATTTCCCATCGTCTGTTATGGTGTGATCTACATATATGATACTCCTTGACTTGTTCCAAGCTCCTACCATTTCTTGTGATATAGACTTTATGTCTTTCTTGGGCACTCGCATAACTTTTATCATTTTGAAGTTAATCTTCTTCATAGCATATTTAAATGCCGTGTCGTTAATACTATGTATAGAATGTCACGTATATAAATGAAGTATAATCTAAGCCTATATAACATATCCATTACGAATATAATATGTAATGATAGTTTATGATATCCGATTGTAGTCTACTCAATCCATCATACTTATTACATGTATGGCTGCCGATGAGCTTAGCGCACGATTTAGTAATTAAAATAATTCATCTAAGAACAGTACATGTATATGTCTTGCCAATACTCAGAGGCATAACTATACGGACGAGGGGCAACTGCCCCACCTCGCAATGGCCGGGATACTACCCCAGCTGTCGCCCAATCTCTATATTATACACTGTCACCCCATCATTTTAAGCTGCCATACCGCTTCCGCCCTATGATAAAATTTCTGGCTACGCCAACGGTCTAAGGAAATTTAATACTAAAGGTTTACTCGAATTTATAGAACTGTAGCCTAATGGTACTGTAGCCTACTACTCGTAAAAATTTCATTTTTAAGAATATCGTGAAAATTAAAATAAATTTATTCGTTTATCCTCTTAGATTTTACTAACTTCATATAAATGACTACATCTTAATTGAATAATTGAACTTCGATGCAATGAAGACAACGAAGAAAATGGTGTTGAGAATTTTGTTAGCGTTACTACTCTTCGCTAACATAGAAATAGCAGCTGTTACGGTGCAACCAAATGAGATGTTAACATCCTACAAAACTGCAACAACCGAAGATGCAAGGCCAACTGAGTCAAATATTTCACTTCCAGCGAGTGATCAAAATGCGACGCCAGAAACTGAAGCATTAACAACAGTTGATCGAACAGACGATACAATTCAAGTACCAGAAGAAAACACGACAGCTGCAACTAGTCCACCAGCAAATCTTAACTCAGCTGATGTAATAAGTCATTTGTCAACCTTTGAGTCAACAGTTGAAGCAAATTCAAGACCACAGTTTGATTCAACAGTTGTGACAAGTCAACCACTAGATACAACAGCTGTCACTAGTTCAATATTAGCCATTGACTATATATCAACAGTTAGTCATACAACTACGTTGGGCCCATCAGCAGAAACAACGTATTCACCTGCTTCTGATGTTACGGTAACTCAAGCTCCACAAAATAACACATCAATTATTTCAACGACTATCCCTCCTCTGCAATCCAATGCATCGGTCAGCACAACATCAAATCCTCTCTCAAATCGTACAACAGTTTCACTTACGAATCCAACTTCTTTTACGACAGGATTCTCTCTGTATAATAAAACAACAACTCTAACTCAAGTGGCAACAACACTACCTTCTCAACCTTCTAACTCACCCTTCATCTCAACACCAATTCCGCTCTCAAATAGCACTATTCCAACAACGATATTTCCACTTACGAATTCAACTACATTTACCACGGCCGTCCCTCAATTTAATACCACCGCATTTACCACTCAAGTTCCAGCAAATACTACGATTGTAAATTTAACAACACTATCTCCTCCAACTTCTAATTACACAGTTGTCACAACACCAGCTCCTCTCTCTAATGGCACTATTGCGCCAACTTCTAATTACACAGTTGTCACAACACCAGCTCCGCTCTCTAATGGCACTATTGCGCCAACTTCTAATTACACAGTTCTCACAACACCAGCTCCGCTCTCAAATGGCACTATTGCGCCAACTTCTAATTACACAGTAGTCACAACACCAGCTCCGCTCTCAAATGGCACTATTGCGCCAACTTCTAATTACACAGTAGTCACAACACCAGTTCCGCTCTCAAATGGCACTATTGCGCCAACATCTAATTACACAGTTGTTACAACACCAGCTCCGCTCTCAAATGGCACTATTGCGCCAACTTCTAATTACACAGTTGCCACAACACCAGCTCCGCTCTCAAATGGCACTATTGCGCCAACTTCTAATTACACAGTTCTCACAACACCAGCTCCGCTCTCAAATGGCACCGTTGCGCCAACTTCTAATTACACAGTTCTCACAACACCAGCTCCGCTCTCAAATGGCACCATTGCGCCAACTTCTAATTACACAGTTCTCACAACACCAGCTCCGCTCTCAAATGGCACTATTGCGCCAACTTCTAATTACACAGTTCTCACAACACCAGCTCCGCTCTCAAATGGCACTATTGCGCCCACTTCTAATTACACAGTTGTCACAACACCAGCTCCGCTCTCAAATGGCACTATTGCGCCAACTTCTAATTACACAGTTGTCACAACACCAGCTCCGCTCTCAAATGGCACTATTGCGCCAACTTCTAATTACACAGTAGTCACAACCCCAGCTCCGCTCTCAAATGGCACCATTTCGCCAACTTCTAATTACACAGTTCTCACAACACCAGCTCCGCTCTCAAATGGCACTATTGCGCCAACTTCTAATTACACAGTAGTCACAACCACCAGCTCCGCTCTCAAATGGCACCATTGCGCCAACTTCTAATTACACAGTTCTCACAACACCAGCTCCGCTCTCAAATGGCACCATTGCGCCCACTTCTAATTACACAGTTCTCACAACACCAGCTCCGCTCTCAAATGGCACCATTGCGCCCACTTCTAATTACACAGTTCTCACAACACCAGCTCCGCTCTCAAATGGCACCATTGCGCCAACTTCTAATTACACAGTAGTCACAACCCCAGCTCCGCTCTCAAATGGCACTATTTCGCCAACTTCTAATTACACAGTTCTCACAACACCAGCTCCGCTCTCAAATGGCACTATTGCGCCAACTTCTAATTACACAGTAGTCACAACACCAGCTCCGCTCTCAAATGGCACTATTGCGCCAACTTCTAATTACACAGTAGTCACAACACCAGTTCCGCTCTCAAATGGCACTATTGCGCCAACTTCTAATTACACAGTTGTTACAACACCAGCTCCGCTCTCAAATGGCACTATTGCGCCAACTTCTAATTATACAGTTGCCACAACACCAGCTCCGCTCTCAAATGGCACTATTGCGCCAACTTCTAATTACACAGTTCTCACAACACCAGCTCCGCTCTCAAATGGCACCGTTGCGCCAACTTCTAATTACACAGTTCTCACAACACTAGTAGCTCCGCTTCTCAAATGGCACTATTCGCCCACTTCTAATTACACAGTTTTGTCACAACACCAGCTCACCAGGCTCCGCTCTCAATGGCACTATTGCGCCAACCTTCTAATTCACAGTTCTCACACACCCCTCCGCTCTCAATTGCCCTATTGCGGCCAACTTGCTAATTACACAGTAGTCACCAACACCAGCTCCGCTCTCAAATTGCACATTGCGCCAACTTCGAATTACACAGTATCTCACAACCCAGCTTCAAAAATTACACAGTTTCTCACACATCAGAAACGGCTCCTCAATGTCACTAATGACTGCGCCACTTCTATTACACATTCTCACAACACCAGCTCCGCTCTCAAATGGCACTACTACGCAAGTCCTATTCCACAGTTCTCAAACACCCGCTCCGCTCTCAAATGGCACCATTGCGCCAACTTTCTAATTACCTGTTCTCACAACACCACTCCGCTCATCAAATGGCAACCCTTGCCGCCCACTTCTAATATCACCAGTTCTCACAACACCACTCCGGCTCGCAAATGTCACTACTGCGCCAACTTCTTATTACAACAGTTCTCACAACCCAAGCTCGCTCTCAAATGGCACTATTGCGCCAACTGCTAACTACACAGTAGTCACAACCCCAGCTCCGCTCTCAATTGCCTATTTCGCCACTTCTATTACACATTTCCTCACAACACCGCTTCTCTCCGCTCTCAAATGGCACTATTGCGCCAACTTCTAATTACACAGTAGTCACAACACCAGCTCCGCTCTCAAATGGCACTACTGCGCCAACTTCTAATTACACAGTTCTCACAACATCAGCTCCGCTCTCAAATGGCACTACTGCGCCAACTTCTAATTACACAGTTCTCACAACACCAGCTCCGCTCTCAAATGGCACTATTGCGCCAACTTCTAATTACACAGTAGTCACAACCCCAGCTCCGCTCTCAAATGGCACTACTGCCCCAACTTCTAATTACACAGTTCTCACAACACCAGCTCCGCTCTCAAATGGCACTATTGCGCCAACTTCTAATTACACAGTAATCACAACACCAGCTCCGCTCTCAAATGGCACTATTGCGCCAACTTCTAATTACACAGTAGTCACAACCCCAGCTCCGCTCTCAAATGGCACTACTGCGCCAACTTCTAATTACACAGTTCTCACAACACCAGCTCCGCTCTCAAATGGCACTATTGCACCAACTTCTAATTACACAGTTCTCACAACCCCAGCTCCGCTCTCAAATGGCACTACTGCGCCAACTTCTAATTACACAGTTCTCACAACACCAGCTCCGCTCTCAAATGGCACTACTGCGCCAACTTCTAATTACACAGTTCTCACAACACCAGCTCCGCTCGCAAATGGCACTACTGCGCCAACTTCTAATTACACAGTTCTCACAACACCAGCTCCGCTCTCAAATGGCACCATTGCGCCAACTTCTAATTACACAGTTCTCACACCCAGCTCCGCTCTCAAATGTCACCATTGCGCCACCTTCTAATTACACGTTCTCACAACCACCAGCTCCGCTCTCCAATGGCACTATTGCGCCAACTTCTAATTACACAGTCTCACAATACCAGCTTCCGCTCTCAATGGCACCATGGCGCCCACTTCTAATACACAGTGCCACAACACCAGCTACCCCACCGCCTCAATTGCCCATTGCGCCAACTTCTAATTACACAGTAGTCACAACACCAGCTCCGCTCTCAAATGGCACTACTGCGCCAACTTCTAATTACACAGTTCTCACAACACCAGCGCCGCTCTCAAATGGCACTACTGCGCCAACTTCTAATTACACAGTTCTCACAACACCAGCTCCGCTCTCAATGGCACTATTGCGCCCACTTCTATTACACAGTTGTCCCAACACCACTCCGCCTCCAATGGCACTATTGCGCCACTTCTAATTACACAGTTGTCACAACACCGCTCCGCCTCAAATGCACTATTGCGCCAACTCTAATTACACAGTAGTCCACAACCCCAGCTCCGCTCTCACATGCACCATTCGCCACTTCTAATTATACACAGTTCTCACAACACAGCTCCGCTCTCAACTTGCACTATTTGCCGCCAACTTCTAATTACAAGTAGTCCACATCACCATCTCCTCTCTCAATGGGCCCATTGCTCCCAACTTCTAATTACCAGTTCTCACAACCCCAGCTCCGCTCTCAATTCACCATTGCGCCCCTTTCCTAATTACACAGTTCTCACACACCACTCCGCTCTCAAATTGCACCATGCGCCCACTTCTAATTACACAGTTCTCGCACAACACCATCTCAACCTCTCAAAGGGCACATTGCGCCACTTCTATTACACAGTATCCAACCCCGCTCCGCTCTCCAATGGCACGATTCGCCAACTTCTAATTACACAGTTCTCACAACACCAGCTCCGCTCTCAAATGGCACTATTGCGCCAACTTCTAATTACACAGTAGTCACAACACCAGCTCCGCTCTCAAATGGCACTATTGCGCCAACTTCTAATTACACAGTAGTCACAACACCAGTTCCGCTCTCAAATGGCACTATTGCGCCAACATCTAATTACACAGTTGTTACAACACCAGCTCCGCTCTCAAATGGCACTATTGCGCCAACTTCTAATTATACAGTTGCCACAACACCAGCTCCGCTCTCAAATGGCACTATTGCGCCAACTTCTAATTACACAGTTCTCACAACACCAGCTCCGCTCTCAAATGGCACCGTTGCGCCAACTTCTAATTACACAGTTCTCACAACACTAGCTCCGCTCTCAAATGGCACTATTGCGCCCACTTCTAATTACACAGTTGTCACAACACCAGCTCCGCTCTCAAATGGCACTATTGCGCCAACTTCTAATTACACAGTTCTCACAACACCAGCTCCGCTCTCAAATGGCACTATTGCGCCAACTTCTAATTACACAGTAGTCACAACACCAGCTCCGCTCTCAAATGGCACTACTGCGCCAACTTCTAATTACACAGTTCTCACAACATCAGCTCCGCTCTCAAATGGCACTACTGCGCCAACTTCTAATTACACAGTTCTCACAACACCAGCTCCGCTCTCAAATGGCACTATTGCGCCAACTTCTAATTACACAGTAGTCACAACCCCAGCTCCGCTCTCAAATGGCACTACTGCCCCAACTTCTAATTACACAGTTCTCACAACACCAGCTCCGCTCTCAAATGGCACTATTGCGCCAACTTCTAATTACACAGTAATCACAACACCAGCTCCGCTCTCAAATGGCACTATTGCGCCAACTTCTAATTACACAGTAGTCACAACCCCAGCTCCGCTCTCAAATGGCACTACTGCGCCAACTTCTAATCACCACAGTAGTCCACAAAACCAGCTCAGCTCTCAAAATGGACTATTGCGCCAATTCTAACTACACAGTTCTACAACACCAGCCCGCTCTCAATGGCAACTATTGCGCCAACTCTTAATTACACAGTTCACCAACACCAGCTCCGCTCTCAAATGGACACCATTGCGCCAAATTCTACTTACAGTTCTAACAACACACTCAGCTATCAAATGGCACCATTGCGCCAAATTCTAATTACACAGTTCCACAACACCAGCTCCGCTCTCAAATGGCACCATTGCGCCAACTTCTAATTACGCAGTTCTCACAACACCAGCTCCGCTCTCAAATGGCACTATTGCGCCAACTTCTAATTACACAGTTCTCACAACACCAGCTCCGCTCTCAAATGGCACTATTGCACCAACTTCTAATTACACAGTTCTCACAACCCCAGCTCCGCTCTCAAATGGCACTACTGCGCCAACTTCTAATTACACAGTTCTCACAACACCAGCTCCGCTCTCAAATGGCACCATTGCGCCAACTTCTAATTACACAGTTCTCACAACACCAGCTCCGCTCTCAAATGGCACTATTGCGCCAACTTCTAATTACACAGTTCTCACAACACCAGCTCCGCTCTCAAATGGCACTATTGAGACTACAGTAGTTCCACTTACAAATTCAACGGCGTTTTCTACTTCGTTACCTCTCCTGAATGAAACAGTCACGGTAACTCCTGTTCCAGCAAATAACACAACAATAATATTAACAACTATCTTAAATCCAACAACAAATTCATCTGCTGTAACGACGCCAATTCCACTATCAAACTCAACGACTTTTGTTACTGCCTTCCCACCAAATAATGTGACTGCCACGGTAACTCCAGCTCCACAAAATGTCACATCAGTTATTTCAACGACTATCCCTCCTCTGCAATCTAATGCATCGGTCAGCACATCACCAAATCCTCTCTCAAATCATACAACAGCTTCACTTACGAATTCAACTGCCTTTACGACAGAGTTTCCTCTGTATAATACAACGACAACTCCTCCTGAAGTTCCCCCAAATATTACGACTGTAATTCCAAAAGTACTACCTCCTCACTCTTCTAACTTGACATTCATTACAACACCAATTCCGCCTTTAAATAGCACTCTTCTAACAACACTAGTTCCAATTACAAATTCAACTACATTTACCACAGCCGTCCCTCAATTTAATACCACCGCATTTACCACTCAAGTTCCAGCAAATACTACGATTGTAAATTTAACAACACTATCTCCTCCAGCTTCTAATTCAACACTCGTCATAACACCAGTTATGCTCTCTAATGGCACTATTGCGACTACACTAGCTCCACTTACAAATTTGACGGCCTTTACCTCGGCCATCCCACTGCTTAATACAACCGCAATTGTTACTAGAATTCCTGAAAATAATTCAACTCAAAGATCAACATCCCTTCCTCCTCAACAATCTAATTCAACTGTCATCACAACGCCAACATCGCTCTCAAATAGCACTGTAGCAATTACATCAGTTCCACCTACGAATTCAACAGCTTTTACTACAGCGTTCCCTTTTATTAATAAAACAGCCACAGTGACTACCACTCCCCTACCGTCATCGCTTTCTAATTTTACAACACAAGTCACTTCTTCTTCTTCTGTCACCTTAATATCTTCAACGACACGGCCAAGTACCTCTACTTCAAAGTCTACACACTTTGCTACCTCCTCAGCCTCTCCTAGGCCGGATTGGAACTCTGTTACCTCTGTTACACCTACTGGCATCAATACGGGCACAGCTTTGGTTACTTCTGCACCTGTTCCCGTCACATCAGCATCGACTTCTACTCTTAAGCTTCCTTCAACCGTTTACACGACGGCTTCACCCATTCCTCCTGTTACCACGTCATCATCGACCTCAACTTGTAAGTATACAATCTTGCGCAGTATGTAATTATTCTAACTTTAAGAAGACACATACATTGACCGTATTCTCTGTTGATATTGGTCGCAGGAGAGGTGCTAATGCTACCGAACACAGTTGACAAGTCGAAAGTGTGATGAGAGTGCTCCTTTACAGCCTTTAAGGCACTCCTTGCGACAAATCGCTGAACAGTAGTATTTGAAACTTAATTCCAGAAGAGTAATTAATTATCCAACACATGTTTTGCGCAAAAGCACATATAATATACTTTCAAATGTTATAAACTATATATTATCAAACTATGTACTTTGAAAACTATCCTAAAATATTTTTTCATGTAGACAGTGCCGTAGCTAGCACCCCCCGCGCCCCCCGGCGGGGGGGCCCCGGAGCAAAGGGGGTCCCGGATGATCAAACATAAAATTTTTTATTGCGTAAGAAACTAAATATCTCGCCAGAAAATTTAGCCTATATGGCGTGGTCCAGTTTCTGTGAAGGCCTGGGGCCCTTTGGCCTCCTATGTAAGGACTTGAATCAGATCTATGCAAGGAATATAAATGTAGTTCAATGCCAAGTGAAGCTTGCTATTGCTATAAACGTCTAGTCTATCAGGTGACTAATATCAAGACAACTGGCTAGACTTTTATAACGCCCACGCAGTAGCCTGCCCTGATAGCTGTAGCAGCAGACTGTAGGCTGTCGCAGTGGCGCATCATTCAAATGCGTAATGAGTGATCGGTCTTATTAGTCTAATCAAGTGACGTTTTGTACAGGGTTGTGTGTAGTCTGTATGCATAGCCTAGTTTCAGTATTAATTAAAGCTTAATATTAGGATTGTATAGTATACACCGGATCCAGAGCGGGGGCCAAGGGGGTCCGGGCCCCCTTGATCCGACGGAAAAAAGTTAAACTATATTTGCATTATGTTCATGGCTATTTGTATGTATATAACAGCTGTCGTTACAATGCAGGGGGAGGTGGTACTAGGGGGAACTCAATTCCACTAGTTCCCAAATTTCTGAAGTGTTCCGATGTTAGGGGCCCATATTTAATAATTGATATACAATAGGGGCCCAATATAATTGAAGGGGGAGCGACAAAATTTTGACATTTCTACTATATTACTTAGCACATTCCTACTTTAAGAGTAAAAACCGTGCAAGTAAAGAAATATAAACTCAGTTCCGGAGCAGTGACGCAACCAGCCTTGACTGGGAGAAGCTTGAGCCCCTTTCAGCCTAAATTAGGTCATTTTGCATTTCGTCCACATCTGCTGAGTTCTTTCCAAGTGTGGAATAACCTACACTTTATTAGAAATGTAGGCCCAGTTATCTGTAGGATTTTTTCATTGGTTCTACTTACAAAGCTAGAATCCTGAAATCTCGAAAATGATAAATATAATGTCGAATATTGGCTTGACTCATAAGACTATAATTCATAACAGTCGTCATAAGTTAATGTAAAATTGTTAGATTTAAATTTATTAAATTAAGAAAAAATTGAATTTCAGTAGTGAAATATTTGGAGTCCCCTCCCCCTTAGCATTTTTCTGGTTTTCCACTATTCCGGAGAAGCGTCAGCGTAACTGAAAAATGTGGACACTGTCCATAAAATTTTGGCCCCCCTTTAAAAAATTTCTGGATCCGCCACAGAGTATGCAATACTATGCATTTATAGACCTATAAGTATATAATATTATATATATAGTCTATATATATATATATATATATATATATATATATATATATATATATATATTTATATTTATATAGACTATATATAATAATGTATATATATATATATATATATATATCGAAATTTTTTCTCAGGGCCCCTTCAATAGCTTCGGGGGGGGCCCCTCAGACCCTAGCTACGGCACTGCATGTAGATCTTATACGATCACAACCTTCTTCGTTCAAAACTGTTACACTTTGACTGGTTTGTTGTGAAGTTTTCAATAATCAAATCTTCTAGCTCTGTTGCTTCGGTCTGATTAACTTTCTTCCAAATACAGTCAAAGTGTTTGATATTTTCGGACTTCAGATCGCAAATATTTTTGATTGATAGACAACTCAAATTATTGAATTTTATCTTATTTTTAACGACTTGATATTTTTCTTATTAATTGTAATTTTGGCTAAATAATAACGTCATAATTACATAAATTTAGGCTTCTTTGTACTTTTTTGAAAATCCGGCAGCATTGTGCAGCTTCTGTAGTGCGCCATATACTTCTAAAAATTCGAGAATACAAAATTCAATGCATTTATTGATTGGGTGATTAATTTATTGACTGATTGATTGGTTGGTTAACTGTTTGGTTGGTGTGTTGGTTGGTTGGTTAGCTGTTTGGTTAATTGATTGGTTCGTTTTCTGGTTGTTTTGTTGATGATGGGTTCAACCATTCGTTCATTCATTCGTTGGTTCATTCATTCCTTCATTCAATTATTAATTTTTTCATCCAGTCATAAAATGATAAGAAATAGAATTATGCCACAGATTTATCGGCATAATAAACATTTTCACATTTAGCAAAAATTATAGGTTTTATAAATACAATTGTTTTCAATGGATTTAATCGTGATTTTTTAACAATTCTAATTAATATTTAATATCATATTAATATCTAATAGTCTTTGCTCTCTTAATTTGCAAATATTCGTTATTCAATACGGCCATAATTTTGTTCTTAACATATAGAGAAAAGTACGTTTAGAAATTTTTAGTGTGCGATCAACACGCTTCTAAATTTCTAATGTCGTTTTTAATCCAAGTTTAACTATAGGTTCGGGATACGAATAGACCTTCTCGACTCCTCTCTGTTTCCTACCAAATCATTATTCAATCCCCTATTTTTCATGTTTTTGGAAAATTCTGGAGCAATTTCTGGAGCCTATAGGCGCTCACCAACTGAATACCCTTTCTGAGGTTGGTTTGGATATTAGTGCTTTAGTCGCCTTCTACGACACGTGCAGCCACCGGTTGGTGTATTCTTCACACAACTCGGACACAACAAGGGGAATTTTTTCTTTAAATTCCGTTAAACCTATTTTTCCGGTTTTAGTATTTTTCTATTTTTCAATAATATTTCTCAATTTTTTCAGTCAGCAGATAACGCGGATCAAAGTCGCAATTAGTTAAATACTTAGCCAGGTACATGTCACTTGAGCTGTCCAATGTTCTAAGAACTAGGCTCTAGGACTAAGGGAAGGGGGAATTAGCAGTTAAGCTGCGCGTCAGTTGAACGAAGTAAAGCCACGCTGCACGAGGTTAGTAAATTGTGGGCGACCACTTTGGAAGACCGCGTGTAGACAGCTTTGAAAGTAAACAATCCTCAGGGTGTTGGAGGTTATTCTTAAATCCGCGCCGGCTGCTATTGGAGCGCCAACAAAAGGCAACGATTACTAATAACCATGGAAAGGAATGGAGGAAATAACGAAAACTACAAGAAAAACAGAAACTTAATAAAGGAAAACATTGTAAAACACATGCGGTGTGTCATTGTCATGTGTGTAACTATACGGAATAAAAAAATAAAATAAAAAAAACTGAGAGTTGCTCAGTCGCAGCAATTGAAACAGCGAATCAATGAAGATTCTATATTGAATTCACTTAACTATTGAATGTCTTAATAGTTCAATTTGTAAAACGACAAAACTAGTCATAAACTTTTAAAGGCTATTTCTTAGGTTATGGAATAAATTCCCGGTCCAGCTGATCGGGGTGTATCGAGCTTCTACAGAAGCTATCGGTTTCCGGTTTCTAAATAAGTTTTAATATTTGATTTGCAGTTAATATTTATTTTTTTTAATTCAATCAATATTTATTTTGCAGTTGCATAACAATAATCTAATGATTATAGAACTTTTTTAAATCTCGTTGGTTTTTTTTCTAAAAAAATGTGCACATTTATATTATAGCACTAGCAAACTCGAATAATAAACTACAAAAAGCATGTATACCTCATTATAAAATTTGTAGCTTTTATGCTTATATAAAGCAGGTTCATTAGTCAATGAATTATAGCATTAAAATAACTAATTTTAATTAACTGGAAATTCTGCTTAAAGAATTTTTACTATTATTTTGATCTACCCTAGATTACAATATCTAATTACAGTCTCAAATGACGCACGACTCATTTTTATAAAGGTCTAAAATTGACAAACAGAAGTGGCCAGTACCATAATGAGTCTAGGCGTATGGGCTTCAACGTTCAAGATTCAAATGTTCATCGTATCATTAGCACCATTTGGAAACTAGACAATTATGCTATTGATCTTTTCAGAATCTATTAGGTAGTGTCGTGAAACTTTAAATGGCAGCTCCTATTCAGGAGCTGCCATATGGGATCAATTCCCGCACAGCTGATCAGAGAGTAAAATCTATGACAGTCAGAGGACTGGTAACATGGATAATAGACTAAGCTGCCTATATGGATAAAGATTTTAGATTAAAAGTGATTGATGTCGTCAAAGATGATCAATTCACTATAATATATTGTCAACTTTTAGCTTAGTAGCTTACATTAGTATAATAAATTAAATGCCCTGTTATACATGTAAATTGCTCCATGTTGTATGATTATAAAAGTCAAGCTAGAAGATGTAATAAAGTAGCGGTCAATAAGCAACTGTCTTGCTGTGCGCAGCTTGTAGCGGCGTGGTGGTTTTGCCACCCAAGACGATGTGCTGCTCGGGAGTGGTGCACAACATGACGAGCTCCAACATGCAGTGCTGTGGCAGGTCTGCTTACGACCCTGACGCCTTCATCTGCTGTAACAACCAGGTCAGTCGATGCAATCTCTCAATCAATCAATCGATCATTTACTCCACTGTTAACAAGAACGAATTTAATTTGGGTTTTAAGAAGGGGTATGTCTTTAAATACCATATTGACTCCTTAAAATAACTGTAAACATCAACGTGGTTTAAATCGCAACAGTGGGTTAAACCACGAATTAAATTATAAAAGTTGAATCAGATCTGCTTGTGGTATTCTTAGGTACATCATAAATTCCGAGGGATTAAATATCTGACAAAATTTAAACCTAATCTTTAATTGTTAGAGATTTACATTGAAACTTTGGTGACCCCTTGTAAGCAGCTTGGTCGGTCATTGGCCTCTTCGATGGGCATAAAGATTTTATTTACTTCCCCAGATCGTTAATCACCCGGAAAGAACCGGCTTCATATATAATAAAAATAATAAAATAATAAAAAATATATATACATGTTTATAATACATATATATATATATATATATATATATATATATATTTTTATATTTATATACGTATATAACGTATATATATCATTATACATGTATAATATATATATGTATGTATGTATAGGCCCTATATATAATATATATATATATATATATATATATATATATATATATATAATTCTCATATATATTATATATATATACTATATATATACTATATATATATATATACATGTATATATATATAATTCTCATATATATTATATATATACTATATATACTATGTATATATATAATTCTCATATATATTATGTATACTATATATATAATATTTATATATATATATATATATATATATAGGCCGACCGAAACAGTTAATTAAGTTACTAAACTCTAGGTTTCGGAGCATGTAGGTAGAATTGGGCACTAACTAAAAAAGTAGTTAAACTAATTGCAACTTTAAACTAAAAAAGTAGTTAAACTATTAGTATCTTTTAACTAAAAAAGAAGTTAAACTAGTAGTTATAAGTATTAACTAATAGCTACTTCTCATAACAGTAATTATGAAAAAGTTAGCACTTGAAAGTGTGTAGTATAGTTATGAATTAGGCCTAAAGTGAATTAGCTGCCGACAATATCAATTTATTAATTCAAATCAATCTTTACATGCATTGTTTAACTTCAGTTAGTGATATACCAACAGTCCAACACATATTACAGCATTACTTAGTAATATACCATGTATGACTTACGACGATGATGAGCCGACCACGTATCAGCTGTGATTGAAGCACTTAAAACTTCATCCAGTTTGCTCAGAAGTTTGGTTTTTTTATCTTCAAACATATGTAATCTTCAAACATATACCAATCTTCTGCTTAGACTTCGTCTACTTGGTAACTTATTTTTTGAGACATACTTCTGACAAAATGTTTTAAATCCCGTTCTTTCGACCAGCGACAGGGGCTCCATATCCTCGACGATCAGTAGAAGAACATCATTGTCGAAATCTCTTTGATTGTTAGGTTTCTGTGTTTTTCTAATTTTTTCAAGCTGTTCATCTGCTTTCGGCAATAAGGGCACCTTCGCTCCCCTCGTTGCCGAACCTCTTTGTCGTACATCTCCTTGCCAGAAATTGATTGTATTGAACAGAGTGATTGTCCCATACACATTATCAAGTAAAATTTTTATTTATTTATAAGTTACTGCATGGAATTCCACAGCTACTCAAGATCCGATGTTGATTTAAGAATTTGCAGATACATTATGTGAAGTGTTCAATTCCTGGTCTCGTTTGTCACTGATATCACTTTCGAGCGATGAAACTGATATTAACCTTGGCTTTACAGCATAGGCTAACACCTACAGCTTAGCTAACTATACCCAGAGTATAACAGTGTTATTGTTGCTTCTATCAAGCGCTGCCGGCCGTTGATGAGCAACGGAGGCCGCCGCTAATCTGGGGGAGGGCGGTGCTTCCCTCGGGTAACAGTCGGAGAATACCGACATTTCGGGGAAGCCGCTGGCGGTACCCGCCGTAATGACCGAGCGCCTAGTATCGATAGCCTGGCGGTTGTCGGTAGTCGCCAAGAGTTTGGCGGTTGGCGGTCGGTTGGCGGTTATCGCCATGATTTCAGGGCGCCTATCGTCAACAGCCTGGCGGCAGTCGGCTGCCGCTAGGCGGTTGGCGGTTGGCAGTAGTCCGTCGAGAGGTGCTCCCAGGACGGACTCTGCACGATCGGGGCTGCTCGACCCCGTCGGAATCATAGGCTCTTGCCTACTATCGCATATTATTATATTATGTGGAAATAATGTTTGTGTAAACTGGACTGCCAATTCACCTTGGCTAATGTCGCCAGCACCACCTGGTGATTCTCTGGCGGAGAGGTTAGCCCTCGATAAGAGAGGTTCTGGCTCTATTATTCCTATGTGCCTTTGTTTGCCTATGTGAGTACCGTTGTCGGCCTTGGGCTGTTCGTTGACTGAGGGGTGAACCTCATATGCCCCGACGTCAGGTATACCGTCTATGACTGGCAGGTCCATAACCTGTATGGATTAGATTGGGTGTATAAATAAATGAGCTGTTAATTTAGTAACGACCATGAGACATTAATTAAGTACTTACACGTAGTAGGTTTCTTGCACGACGGAGGCCGGACACTCTGAGGGATATCAGCTGGGCGGTTAGGTAGATCACTTATTATGATTACTTATTTTAAGTCAGCCTAATTACCGTACTTTAAGTCTCAGTATTTATAGACACCAACACGTGTTCTAAGTCGTAGAGTTTAAGTTTATTAAAGGTACTTAATAACTAGCAAACGATATCGCTATCACAACAACAGTCTTTAACGTAACAGTTTTTATCGACCGCCTAACCTAAACGCTCGCGTACGTCTCGACTAAGCAGAGACCGTGAAGAGACGACTATGTCGACTTGGCAACGACTAGTGAGTGGAGTTTCTTTCTTTTTTTTTAACCGCCAAGCGACACCGCTATATATACCACCTCAGGCCTAACGGCCTACAAGACAGCGTCGCGCAGTCAGACCTAGAAAGGCCGCAAAGATTCGAGTTCGAATCAACATAAGCGAAGTTCGCAACATTATTTTAGTCCTAAAAATCTGTTTATTTTTAGTTTTTATCTCCTCTCAGCTAAATTCTTTGTAGTTTTAGTCTTATTTTAGTCTCTCAATTCATTTTAGTCTTAGTTTTTATCTCGTCTTATCAAAAAAAATTAGTCTTTGGTCCTTTTTAGTCTTTTAACTCCAAAATCCTGAAAAGCTTGAAACTTGAAAACTGCTATAATTTACAGTAAGTACACATAAAATCACTGCCATTTATGAACTACGAGTGATCGTATACTGTACAAGTACACAATAAGTCTTAACACACACACTAACAACAAATGTTTCAGCATCTAATCTAGCAACCGGAAACTTTTGATTCAGTTTTTAAAACACCCTGTTGTGCAAGTTTTTACATAGTCCATTTCTCCTGTCAGAGCTTAATGATCCAGCCACACTTATAATACTGTAAGGCTATAGGCCTAACTATGAAAGTTTGAATTTAACCGGAGCGATTAGAACCAAAAATAGTTACTGCAGATAGAAGGCAAAATTCGTGCATAATTAAGTTAATGATGCTTATCAATTACATAATTTTATCATTCTAAATATTTAACCAAAGTAGTGTCAAGGGATATACTAAACAGGTAACCCAAATCATTGCAGTCTTTGCTGATCTCAGTGAAAATGACTAGTTCGTGGTACTCTTGATCAAGGGCTTTTCAAATCTGTTGCAGTAATATTGTAATACTAAGACTAGAGCTTGTGTAGTTGTAGTGGCATCAATTCACCACTTTCTTGGGGGGCAAAACATTTTTTGAAGGACCATTTTCTCTATGCGCAGATGTTAAAAAATGTTATGACTTTTTAAATAAATATGAGGCTAGGAGCCTGTGGGCCCGGAGGGGAGGGGCTAAACCACTGCTAAGAGAAACCTGTTAAGTTTTTATTTTCTACATTTTAATAGTCACCTTAATGTCGCTATAATTTTGCGTTTTTAATAGCAATTACATGTAAGTATGCAACTTTTATTTCCATAGCAAGGATTTCATTGCAACCATACAGTACACTGCTATCGGCCCTGATTAGAACTTAGACAAGATGTACGCAGTACGTATGAGGGACGCATTATTCAATTAATACAGAAAAATGTAAACCATAATCTATTGAGCTCTATACTGAGGTAAACTATTGAGCTTCAAATGAGTCTATTTTCTACTTATATTAATATCTATCTACAATATAAATACTTGTATTCGTACGTTATAAGTTATAAATTTTACTGTTTCATTGCATTCGTAGCACGGATCATAAGCAGCTACAGTAAGGTAATCCTGAAACATGCTCTAACAAATGTAATTCTTTTCACACGACCTCTGCACACAAATATTGACTGATTGAATGAACATGGATATAGGCCTTAAAGTGACTCATGGAAAAGTAGGCCTAAAAATGACCATGCTTGCAGTGACTGTCAAAGCGTGTCTGATGTAGGTGACCCTAGTGGCATCTTATCATCTGCCTCCATCAAACACGTGATGCTGATAAAGGTGTTCAGAATCACAGTTGTGAGGGGAAAGTGGTACCTTCTCATAACACTTGTGAACACAGAGTCGTAGGCAAGACAGGAAATTAATGAATAGCCTGCTTTGTATACAGCATAGGGGCAGCATGTGGATGTAAATAACGATATAGCTGCTACAGGATGTCACGAGTCACGACTTAACTTTGGCCATGGTCAGATGCCACTGAATTTATTGGTTGCTGTCTAAAATTAACATTTAAGACGAAAATATTTTCGTCTCATTATATTCGTCCCAGTCTCGTTTTCGTCGTTCTGCTTTAATTCTTTTTAGTTTTAGTCTTAATTTAGTCTTAAAATTCTTTTTAGTCTTAGTTTTAGTTTTCGTCGACGAAACCAATTCTTTCTAGTCTTAGTGTTAGTCAACGAAAATAACACTGGAGTATAAATTATTCTCAAGCGAAATTTTTCAGTCTTCTGTGTACAAATTAGCGACGCCATGGAATTACTAGTTCAAGTGAATTTTTTGAATCATTGCAACAAGAAGAAACATCTTCAAAGTCATATTTGATGCGAATTGCCCACGGATACTGCATCTGGCAGCTTGGAGTCTGAAGCAAGGATCCACAGCAGATGCAGACAGGATAATAAAAATTCTTCACTTTTATTTCACTACGACAATGAAATACTGACGATTCGTGAGCTAGCAAGCCAATAATTTAAAATGCATAATGTAATGCACCATTCCGCACCGCGCAACATACCGTACTACTTACAGTGGCGGATCCAGAGGGGGGGCCCAGGGGGCCCGGGCCCCCCCTTAGGTCCGCCGATAAAAAATTTTAAACTATATTTTCATTGTTTCTTTGGCAATTTCGAAGTTTAAATATGTTAGTAATGGTGGTTAGGGGGGCCGGTGGGGGGGGGGGTAAGACAGGGTATATTTTCATTTCTTTTATGGCAATTTCGATATGTAAATATGTTAGCAATGGCAGTGGTTAGGGGGGGGGCGGGCTGGGGGGGTACGACAGGGAACGCAGCTCCAATAGCTCGATTTTTTATAGGATATATAGGCCTACTAGGAGCTCATGGAAGGCGCCCGAAAAATGTTGACCGCTTCACTAGCTGTCAAGTTTCACTTGAACCAATGCATAATTAATGCATTGGAGGAAAAAAGGGTGTAATTAAAAAATGTGAACTCTATCCCGTAATAGTGGTGCAAACAGCCTTGGCTGGGATGGGCTTAAGACCCCCTCCCACCGCCAAAATTAGGTCACTTTTGCAATTCCTCTAGATCCGCAGAGTTTCTTCAGAGGTGAAAAAATTGACTATCTTTTTCCAAAACAAATGTAAGATTTTAGGTTTTCACCTAACTTTTTAGCTCGGGTATGAGGGGGGTAAGGTAAAGGGATACACTCACTCTATGAGCCGAACGCAGTAGTGAACAAATTTTGAGCCCCCCCCCCCCCACAGAAATTTGTCTGGTTGCGTCACATGTCCTGAAGAAGGCTAGGCGTAAGCAAAAAAATGTACACTCTCAAAAAAAATTTCGGGTCCCCCCTTAAAAAATTCCTGGATCCGCCCCTGACTACTTATACTTTGTTTGTTTTAAATGTTACTCTCTTTTACGTGCACTGCACTGCTTAGAATTATATTCGCCACTACAGGGCTTTGTACAAATCCGAATTATTCCTGTACTGCATTAATTTAAAATATTTTGAACCGTAGTTAATACATAATGCTATGTTCAGTGTTGTTTTTAATTGTACTGTGTAAGTATAAATCGCACTTGCAGTGTTTATACTGTCTTATGCTCTCCTGTAAAGTAAACTTTTGAGTTATTGCGTTTTAAGATTTAAATAATTATGTAAAATATGCGTTAAGTTCAATATAACGACAAAACGCTGTATTGCAGGTACAACACGGAAGAGCCGGAGGTTGGTTTTGTTGTAACGGTAGCGTCGTCTACAACAGCAACACGCATATCTGCTGCAACAATCAGGTGAGTGCCCGTGCTGCAGACACAGCCTGCTGTGGCAACAGACTGTACAACAAATCCACGCAGGTCTGCTGTCAGAACGTTGTCTCGTCAACCAATGGCGGTCTGTTCAACTCCTGCTGCGGCTCGAATCCCTACAACGCTCGTCCCACTAGTAACATGAAGTGCTGCAGGGGAGAGGCCGTCTATCACGAGTGGCTGTTCGCTTGTTGCAAGGGCAAAGTTGTGCTCAAGATGTTAGCCAGGTTCATGATCTGCTAATACATGCAGACAGTGGCGCCTACGTGCAGGCTAGATTGTAATTCACTGTTACTTTCGTGTAGGCCACATTGTAAGGGTTTAGAGAATTGTTGACATCCTCAGCAGCTCATGCACTCTACGCCCTTATTCTATGAAGAGAATTTATGAAATATGTGTACTTATAAGTAAATTGAATGGAGAGCAAACTTTATGCAATTTTGTCACAAATGAAATTCACACTTCTGACAAGTTAAAATTCGAAGTGCGAGAGATCTCTTAGGAGTTCAACCCTGCAAAATAGTGTATAAATTAACTGTAATAGATTAATAATTAAATATTTATTTCCTTAGCCTAATAACTAACTTGTTACGTATTCACCGTGGCTATAGATTTAACGTTATTTCAAAACTCTAATTTCTGAGTTTTTCTGTATTATTCCAGAAAAATGAAAACTGAATTATCAGGGGTGGGGGCTTAGTTTCTCTAACGCTGGTTCTCCTGCCTAATTCATTTAGGAAGTCAGACGCGGCAGAATTGATGGGGCCCAAGGTCTCAAAAGAAATTGCCAGGAAGATGTAACTGCTAGAGAATGCGGCATATCTAAGTGACTTCCTATTGGCAGCGACTTCAGCAGCTGAGCCAGCAGCTGCGCATGAACGGCTGAGGTTGCTTGCTGAGAATGTGTCCGTCACAGTGACCAAGGAATTTGCGATACAGCGTGGCACGCCACACCAGATAATTCAGATACTGGTGTCTGCTGATTCTGCCCGCGCTTCGCAAGTACGACAGACCGTAAGTGCCCAGAGCATAGACCGTGGCCCCGCGGGTACAGTGCTGTGGATCACAAAGACTGTATGATAATTTTTATTATTATTATTATTATTATTATTATTTTACTATTTCCCCGTGTTGTGTCCAGGTTGCTTGAAGAATAGACAAACCGTGTAAATATGCACGTGTCGTAGAAGGCAACATAAAATCTAAAATAACTAGATCCAATCCAACGTCAGAATGGGCATTCAGTTTGTGAGCGCCTAGGCTCCAGAAATTGCTACAAAAACTTAAACGAATGGATAAACTTGAAAGTCTATTCGTATCCCGACCCTGGTTAAATTGGGATGAAATGAAAGATGAAGATGAATTTTTATTATTTATTACTATTATATTCTTAACCCCCTAAAAATGGGATTCTTTTTTAATCTTGCTCTCCATTCCGAAATGCCGTGTCACCAAACGTACCACGGACACAAACTGAATTGTATCGCTGCAGAGCCATTGACAAACGTTGCGACAGTAAAGATTTCTCACGCAGATCTCCAGTAACGGCAGTAGTCCTCTTGCCTATCTCATCAATGAAGTCTGTGCCTGCAGAATTTATGGGGCCCAGGGTTTCAAAGCTATGGGTACCAATATACATGTATATTTGCAAGATAATTCAGTGAATGTCACAAGTTTCCTGCTAGCATCTGCTTCGGCCGCAGAACCAGCAGCGCGGCTCAAAATGCAGATGTTAGCCTATACTTGCGGCAACAGTGTCAGTGACTGTGACGTCCAATGTAAGACATTTGCTCTCCGACAAGGGAATTTCAGTTGCTCCATCAGGTCGTGTCCTATCAGATCTGAGCAGGCCCAGCGGTTCTTTGATAGCGGGGATATTAGCTCTATTGAGAGCGCGCCAAATTATGTCATTAAGAAATTGATGACGTCCAAATCTACCCGCGAAACGTCCGCAAGATAAGCCGTGAGTCTCCAGCACATTAACTGCTGTCTCACAAAGACATGTGTGCGGTTAGCACAGGCTAGTGTCCAAACGAAGACCAACTGCCACTCTGACCGCCTCATCTTCCAGACGAAGACCGCATGAAGATATCGCTTCATGAATGGCTTTAAGCTAATTGACACTGTGAGGAGATGAAACAGCGCGTAAACTCGACTTATCCTGTGGGCCCAGCGAGTTACTAAGAAGATTATTACGGACCCCGTTGAGGGAAGTTACGATAGGCCTACTCCCCCAGACCCCTAGTCGAATTTCTTGGGTGCGTGGGTTTTTTTGGGCGAAATTGAGTTTTCCTACCAAAAATATGTTGTTTTTTGTTTGGGCAAACCAAAGAAGAACGCAGTGGTTAGGTTGTACACGGTAAACAAGGTCTTAGAATAAGATAACTTAGTGTTGGTTTTGTCCGCTTGTAGTGGGAGCAGCTTTAGGATTACGATTCTCTAGTATGATACGTTGACATCATCTATTCAACTGCCTTCAAACGGAAAGCTCGGTGGTTCGGTGGAATAGATGCTAGGGTTTAGATCAGGAAGTTCGGGGTTCGATTCTGGCTTGAGTCACTTTTATTTTTTGAAGTTTTACTATTTTTTTAGTTTCTTAGGAATCTCTCTTTTAGTGCACTGCCTACTGGCAGGTCCATGGTACATAACGCCTCCACTCTTCTCTGTCTTCCGCCTTGCTCTTCATTTCCACATATGAGTGGATTTTTAAATCATCTAACATACCTAATCTCGGCCTGCCCCTGCCTCTCTTTCCTTCCATTCTACCTTCTATGACCTCTTTTAATAGACCTTCCCCCCTTAGAATGTGTCCTATCCAACTCTTCTACCTATTTCTTAATACATTTATCAACTGTCGATCTGTGCCAACTCTCTCCAGGACTTCCTCATTTGTAACCTTTTGAGTCCAGCTAATCCTCTCCACTCTTCTCCAAATCCACATTGCCAATGCCTCCAGTTTCCTAATATCTTCCTTCCTCAAGGTCCATGTTTCACAACCATACAATAGCGTGGTCCAAACCAACGTTTTCACTATCTTTATCTTTGTGTCTTTCTTTAGACTTTTTGTTAATAGTTCTTTTCTACTACCAACGGCCGCTTTTGCTTGTGCAATCTCAAATTTCCCATCATCGGTTATAGTATGACCCAAATATTTGAAACTCCTTACCTGTTCCAATTTCGTACCATTTATTGTGATAGTAACTTCACCTTTATTATTGGACACTCTCATAACCTTGGTCTTTTTTATATTAATCTTCATGCCATATCTTAGGGCATGAAGATCAATATTACTTAAGTACTTAAGTAAAAAGTACAAAATACTCGACAAAAAGTAGTACTTTTGAGTAAAAATTAAAAGTACTCATATTTTTTTAAAAGAAACAACATATTTACATTAAATGAATCGTTTTACATCGAACGGGGTTGCGAGCGTGTGAGCGTGCGCGCGTGCGGCCAGCGAGGCCTCCCGTGTTACATCGAAGAGAGAGATTTTCTTGTACGAAATCCCACTTCTAACACCACTTGTAACGAACGGGGTTGCGAGCGTGTGAGTGTGCGCGCGTGCGGCCAGCGAGGCCTCCCGTGTTACAACGAGGGAACGTATTTCTCTCTCCCTCAATATTGGGACCTGGGAATCCGGAACATCGGGTTTTGCGGCCCGGCCCGAATCGGGAGTGGGGCCTCCACGTCGTCACTTTGTTGTAGGGTTGCTTTGTTGGATGACCGGCAGCGACTCGAGATAGCAGCTACTAGTTAAATGGTCTACTACAGGTTCCGCTTGTCAGACGGAACCGAGGGGTGCTGCATCTCGAATGGCCTAGCTTCGCTCGACTTCTATCTGTTAATTCGAGGGCCGACCCTTTTGCTTCTTTTATAGATTCTCTTCCGTAGTGTGATTCTCGGGGCGAAGTGATAAGGTGACCCGAACCGGGAGTAGAAGCGAACTCTGCGTCTGCTATATTTTAGGCAATTACGGTTGAGTTTCTGCCATGCTTCTTAGTCTTCAAACTGGTTGTAGTAGATAATTTTATGATTGGTTGTTTAACTGAGACGAACTTTATTCTTCTTTACCCTATAAAACTTCCCTATACCTTTTTAGACTTATTCTTCCCTATCCTTTTAATATTGGTCTTTCCGTAGTTCCTACTCTCGCCTTTGCTGATGGTAGTATAATTGGCCTTCTGTGTAGTCGATGAGAAACTCGTTGATAGTCAACTAGTAATTGGTAATCCTACTCCCGCCTGCAGAGACGAACTCGACCCAGCGCTTAGCGAATACCCGCAGAGACGAACTCGACCCGGGTATCGCCGTGGACTACCAGCCTCCCGCCTGCAGCAGAGACACACTCGACCCAGGCGCTTAGCGAATACCCGCAGAGACGGACTCGACCCGGGTATCGCCGTGGACTACCAGCCTCCCGCCTGCAGCAGAGACACACTCGACCCAGGCGCTTAGCTAATACCCGCAGAGACGGACTCGACCTGGGTATCGCCGTGGACTACCAGCCTCCACCAGCCTCCCGCCTGCAGAGACACACTCGACCCATGCGCTTAGCGAATACCCGCAGAGACGGACTCGACCCGGGTATCGCCGTGAACTACCAGCCTCTTACCAGTGCCTACCCAGGGGGACGCCAACACCACAATACAACAAATCGATACAACAACAAGACAATTACCGGGGGCTACGAGCCTAGGCTAACAAGCGAGCTTGAAAGCTTCCGGCTAGACGAAGACCAGATTTCTGTATACTAATCGTACTTTTGCCTTGGGATTGGGATATCCTCCCTCGGTTCCCAGTACTTTCGTGTAGAAAGTTCTGGCCTCCCTGAGTTACTGCGCTTTGTGTCGACGGCCGCTTTATATACTACTCGAGCGATCGACTTCAGCCAACCACAGCATTTCTCGCTTAGTTGATTTACGCGCCAGCTACGTCACTTTGGAAATACCCTGCGTAATTAACTAGCTATGGGTACTAGGTGGGTACCTATAACCTCGGCTTATATCATCTATTATAAACCTTTGGAAAAACCCTACGTCACTCATTAATTATAAATAACTGCTGTAAAATACCTGCTTTCTATCTATAGTATACATTTCCTAATGTATAAATTGTGAACAAGGCGTGTTCATTACACTCACATTAGTTTCAAATAGCTTGATTTTATTCTAATTACAAACCAAAACTTGAAAATAAAGGCTAATGAAAATTTAAGTTCATGGTGCACGTCTAAAGTTTCTGAACTAAAATAATGTTCGATACACATGCACATGCTTCTGTAGAATTAAATAATATTACATTATACATGTATGTAGGCCCCTTCCAGAATTAAATCTAAATTACCATGGTTAACTAAGACTCTCTCTCTCTCTCAGGCTCTCTCAGAAAATAAGCGTCTTATAAAAATAATATTTGTTTTAATGTCTAATTTATTCTTAACTTTTCCAGGTCTTAGCCTAATGGCGGACTGCTTAAATGTTACAATAAACTTTTGCTTCGCCTAAATCTTTGAAGAGCGATTTCATATAATCATCAATCTATCAAAAACTACCTAACTAACTAACTAACTTAACACAAGTAGACAAAGTCGGCCGGTGCGGCTGTTTGACGTAGTTCAAGGGCTCTATTTCCATAATTAACGCTGTATTACGTAGATCAAAGGCTTTATTTCTAAAATTAAGCCTTTAAATTTATGCTCGTAAATCATCCCAGCAGGGGTTAGGGTCGCGAATGTCTTGATTCGATGTCACCAAATTAAAGTAGCTGCCTGCTAGTAATTTCTACAATAAAAAAGCTCATTTTCGCAACTATTACTAAAATATGTTACTCATCACTGTGACTTTAGCCGCAATATCTATTAAACATCTAATAGTGCCGGCAGCCATTTTCCAATTTTTCGGGCAGTAAAGTGGCAGTAAAATCACAACGTCTCCAGGGCCTAGGGATATATATATATATATATATATATATATATATATACATGTATATATATATATATATACATGTATATATATATATATATATATATTTACAGGGGGGATCCAGGAAGTCTTTAAGGGGGGGGCCGAAATTTCTTTTGAGAGTGTACATTTTTTGCTTTCTTCGGGACATATGACGCAACCAGACAAATTTCTGTGGGGGTAGCTCAAAATTTGTTCACTACTACGTTCGGCTCATAGAGTGAGTGTATCCCCGTACCTTACTCCCTCCCCCCGCTCATACCCGTCAGGGGAAAACCTAAAATCCTACATTTGTTAGGAAAAGTAGGTTCATTTCTTCACCTCTGAAGAAAATCTGCGGATCTCGACGAATTGCAAAAGTGACCTAATTTTGGCGGTGGGGGGGGGGCTTAAGCCTCTTCCAGCCAAGTCTATTTGCACCACTGCTACGGGACAGAGTTCATATTTTTTACTTACACCCTTTTTCCTCTAATGCAATGGTTATGCATTGGTTCAATTGAAAATTGAGAGCTAGTGAAACGGTCAACATTGTTTTGGACCCCCTTCCATTATACAGGGCTCCTAGTATATCCTAGAAAAAAACGAGATATTTGAACTGAGTTCCCTGTCGTACCCCCCCCCCTGCCCCCCCCTAACCACTGCCCTAATAGCATATTTTAACATCGAAATTGCCATAGAAACAATGAAAATATACCCTGTTTTACCTTCCCCCGGCCCCCCCTAACCACTGCCATTACTAACATATTTTCACATCGAAATTGCTATAGAAACAATGAAAATATATCCTGTCTTACCAATCTAGTATATATAATACATGTATATATATACTAGATTCTCGGCATTATTGCTCACGTCTCTGTGCTAAAAGAAGTAGTCTAGCTGCTGTATGACTGTTAAAAAGAAGAAGACTGCTAACAAAGCTCAGGGTCGCCGCCTGAAGGGAAAATATGGGGGTCGTTAGGGTAAGCAGGTTGGGAGCCACTGATCTATACTATGAGTAGAAATTTCAAAGCATAGTTATTGAAATGATGTAGGCCAATATGCCAAGTTGATGTAGACCAGCAAGCCTATGACGATATCAAAACGTTTGATCTACTTCATACATCTGTTACAAAAACCAAACTGAAAACAGGTGGCTATGATATTTTGCTATGAATTAAAAATTTTGCGATTGACATATCCGCAATTTTTCAAAAGTAACGCGACTTTTTCAGTTCCACGTATGCAAAGTAAAATTTAAAAGTACTACAAAAATTACTTCGTTACAAGTAAAAAGTACCCAGGCAAATTGGCTACTTCGTTACAATTAAAAGTATCGGTTGAGTACTTTAACTTGTAACGAAGTATTTTTACTTTGTTACTATAAAACACTGGGTTAGGGATAGTTTAAAAAGGTATATTAAAATTGCAAAGTAAGTTTTTTAAAGTCTATTCAACCATAACAATTTACTCCTCCCATTAGGCTTCTTAATCCAAGACCTCGTCACCGTTTGCATCGTAACCACAGCGTAGAGAGAACTGCTTGGCCAAACCTAGTGGCAACACTGTTTAAGAGCTGTTGTTATTGTTTTGTTAATTTGTTAGTTGTTTTCCTTTGTGATGAATCTACTGATAATAAAAAATATTTTTATAATGATAATCGAACCCGGAAATATTATGAGAAGCATATAGTGTTGCACCAAATAACGTACAACACCTTTTAAAAAAGGTCTACAAAACACTTTTATAAAGTAGTGTATGTAGGCCTACTTACAACAGTGTAACACTGATTGCAGAATATTCATTATAACATTGAAAACATTCTTTAGCAAGAATGTCTTACTAGCGTAGTGGTAACGTCATGAAGTTTTAAATGATAGATCTTGAGATGAATTGAACTGTCGTGGATTCGAATCCCGGCCGCGCTGATTTGAGAGTAAAATCTCAGACATTCACTGGACTGGTTGCACGGACAACGGAATAAATTGCCTAACGGATTTAACATGTGGTATTAAAGGTGATAGATATCAACGTACTTGATCGTTTCACTATAATGTGTGTAACTATTATTGCATGAGTGATAATTGTTAATTCCAAGCCTAAACGTTTATTCTAAAATTCGTACTGCGGTTTTCTAGAACTAGTTTAATGATCAGTTAGTTCATCCTTCGCTGCTTTATTCTTAATTAGAGATAATAATATAATCGGTAGTTTTTTCATTCCAATATTAGAATAATTGTTTTGTCGATAGTCTGATAGACAAAAGATGAAGCTGCGCACAATTCGATTCGAGCGAAGCAAGTGAGTGTCTTTTTAATAAGCTTGACATAAAGTTAAAGCCAAAAGATAAAATACAAGTATAATGTCAGTTTCCTGCTCGATAGCATATCAGTGACGGAGAGAGCACTGGATTTGAAACCATGCACCCACTGATCCGCTGTTGAACAACTTGCCAACAAGCCAACGATATAGAGTATCAATTAAATAACAAACCTATTGATATAGAGTATTTTAGGAAAGTGCTCTATTTCAGCAATCTCTTGCTCAAACATTAGACAAATTTGGCAATTTTAAAGTGTGCCTATAACCATACAAGTCTTTTCAGGCTTATGTGCTCAGATTTCTGAAAGTTTATCAACATAAACTCTTATTATGATGAAATTTGGCAGACATATAGATTTTAATGTACATGTATATTGGCTACTCTGAAAATTAAATAATTAAGAGGTTGGTTGATTATAATAAAATTTAACTTTAATATTGGACTACTATCGCCCTACTGTTTTTGCATAATATTTATTTAGCCTATATCTGTTGAATTTTATTCAAAACAGTAATATTAGTTTTAAGTTAATACGAAGGTTTCTTTACGAAGGTTTAACATCGATATCCTTATCCAAACATGATGTCAGGGACATTTCTGACTGTACATTACAAGCTAATTCACTCAAAATTTTCTAACCATATTGGGTCATTTCATATCAACTCATCCAAAAAGTAATATTTTAACACCATCAGGTTTCAAATTTTGATAAAAACTTTGTGTATATATAATATAATTTATAAGCCAAAACTTCAAAACAATTTTTTCATGAAATCCGACAAACGGGTCCAAAGTTGTGACCCGATAAATTTTTAGGTCGTCATGAAGTTCCATCTCTTAGGAACTTCTGCAACTCAAAAAATGTTTCTCCTAGAAAATTCATTCGGACTCGTGTCATTCTTTTGCAAATTTATTGGACTCTCTATAGGAACACATATTCAACTGAAAGGTTCGAAGATAATATTAACGTTTTCGACATCAAAATTTAATATGTGGTGCAAAATTTTATTTTTTGACATTTTGATGATTTAATGTACCTTGGACTAATCTAGTAATCCAGAAGAAATGGGAGGGTGTTTTTCTAAATTTGGCAAAAATAATTTAAAAGATGACATCTATACTGCAAATTTGGAGTTAGCATAATAGAGAAGTAAAGAAACCTCTTTTAGTTCAACTAATTGCCCTTGGAAAATTTTTGAAAATTTTCAAGATTCTTTGATCCTCAAGAATTAAAAAGATGAGCTGGAAACTTTTACAATTTTGAAGTCTAAGTGGAAAAATGAAAACTCAGGGACAATAGTTGGATTTTCAACTTTTGCATCGTTGAAACCATAATGGTGTATATTATCTAGCAGGAGCACTATCAACTCATTCCGTTTTTGTTTGCACCCATCATCAAAATTTTAAGCTAATGGTAACAGCTTTAAGTGCAAATATTCATTACTTGGATTTATTGGAAAAGACAGTATGCTCTATGCAAACAAGCAGTGCATGATGGGGAGATTTGAATGGAAGGTTTGCCATTGGAAAAGAAAATGCCATTTCTCAATTCATAATCAGACTCTAAAAGAGATCAAATATAAGTACTTAGATAGCACAGAAAAAGTGACGGAAAATACGTTGAAGGCATAGATTTTTGATGAAATTACGGAATTGTCAAGACATTATTACACCTACGGCACAGAATGCCTATCTGATAAACTTGAGAGATACCATAAAAGCTTATAACAAATGCATTTTACTAGGTGAAAAATAATAATTCATTTGAAATTTTTGTCTCAAAAATTATATATGCACAAATTTGTTATATAAATCTGAGACTTGAGGGTGTTAACCATTGGATGAGTTGAAATGGACTGACCCAATAGTAAGGACATTTGTTGTATGTTGAGGAGAAATGCCGTATTTGGTGTTTGTCCTGTAATATAAGAAAAGGTGAGGATATATTCTAACTAAATTAGCTAAATTGTGACTCTAAATTGTGACTCTGGCTGGAGCCAGTGGCGAAGTCGGTAAGATACTCGACTGCCGAACAGTAGATGCAGGTTCAAATCCTGGGCTCGCCCGTCACTGACATAGCTTTTGAGTGAGGAAACTGACATTAACCTTAGCTTTGCCAGCTTTTTATTGCATGCAAAAAATAATTTCTCAAGAAATGGCCTACTTCTCCAAAGCTTAAGTATCCCTGCTGTACCTGTTGCACGTTTTTATCTTATATACTACTATATGAACTTCTTGGTCACAATATTATCAAATATATATTAGATTTGCTATAATATATCATAGGTTCTCTTTGAATTGAATAAGTGTATTGAAGTAAGTTTATAAACAAAATTACTATAGTTCGTCTAAAAGCTTCATATCAATAATGATTATTTTAATTTTAATTATGTACCATATGCAAAACAGTACATTAGAATAATATTACTACATCAGAATCAATACTGAACTCTTACAGTGTCAATAAGTACTGAGATGATTGGATATTTTTTTGATTATTATTCTTTGAATTATTTTTTAATTACTAGATTGACCCAGTAACTGTGGGGTAAATATTATTTAATTAATTTTATTGTGGTAAACATAAATATATCCAGTATATTAACACTTTCGGGAACACTATGTTGCTGGCATTGCAAGCAGCTGAGTATCTGAGTATCAAAGTAGCATGGAAGCATTGCATGGATGCTGTTCCAAGCATATTTTAAAGAAGTTTATTAAATAATTGTTGCTCTTTTGCAAAATATTAAATAAAATATGCATCTTTTACTGTAATACAGGAGAATATTACAATTGTGGTATTATAGTAATTTCTTGCAAGAACAAAACTGTTAGAATTCTACTCTGATTTTAAAGCAAAATGACAGCAGCAAAACTGTCAGACAAGGAGCTGCGTGCCATAAACAACTACATTCAGCACATGCTCTACAAGTGTGCGCAGTGCATCTTTCAGTCACGCTCCGGCCACAAAGTGCAGACTGCGTCCAAGCCTTCAATAGCGGACTGGTTCAACCTGACGATACGAGATCTAGCAGAGGTGCACGCCGAGGCTAAGGCTGTATTTACGAGTGGAGAGCCAGGTGAGTGTCTCAAGCAGCCGGCATGCATTGAAGTGTCGCTGAGAACTGCCGACAACGAGACGATGCTGCTTGAGTACTGGTGGCTCATGCACAGGTTCAGCTTTAGCTCCTACTGTATTTGTCTAGTAAATTTATAATATATGACTTCTACTAGTGGTGATTGATAGCTGCTGCTAGTGGTGATTGATAGCTGCTGCTAGTGGTGATTGATAGCTGCTGCTAGTGGTGACAGCAATAGCTGCTATTGGTGCTGGCTGCATTTATGTATTAATTAAAAATTCATGTTCCTCTCAACCAATTAGTGATTTGATCAAATACTTTATAGTTACCATGGTGAGTTGTTTGATTGATAGAAAATTTGATTAATTGAATATATAATAGTTTTGATGGCTGATTGATTAATTGATTCAATTACTAAATTTAAGTTATTAATTGATTGATTTACAGTTTGATTGATTGACTTACTAGCTTATTGATTTCTTGATTAAATGACTGACTGCTAAATTGATTGACTGCTTGATAGATTATATAATTGGCTGAATAATTGACTGTCTTCACTGACAGTGTAATTGATTGACGGACTGATGGATTTAATATTGTTTGATTGATTGATTGACGACTGATTCACTGATTGAATGATTAATGAGTGATGACTTGACTGATTGATTGACGGCTTATTTAATTGTTTGATTGATTACTGTCTGCTTGATTGATTGACTGCGGATTGATTAATAGAAAGACTGACTACTTGATTGATTAACCTATTGATTTTTATGATTGATTGCAAGTTTGATTAAAGTATTGTTTGACCGATTGATTTACTGACTACTCGATTGATTGTTTGCTTGATTGAATGATTGACTGATTGTTTCATTGAGTGACTGATTGACTGACTGCTTTGTTGATAGATAGATATATTGATTGCATGATTTAATAATTGATTGACTGATTGATTGAGCGCAGAGCTGACGTGCCGCTGAGCCAGTGTGTGATCAGGTCTGCTAGCACAGTGTACGGGTACTGTGAGAGGCTCGTCAAGGCTCTGCTCAGTCTCAGTAGATCAACCCCGGCCTACAGGCTCGCCCGCCGTCAGGCTGACGACTTCTCCGTCCACTGTAGACTCCTGACCGGCGAGCCCTCGCTCCTCCCTGCCGATAACTTCAAGGTTAAGTAACACCATAGAATAAGAACGTTCGTTTAGTAACACAATATTATTCACGTCAAGAATGAGTTAGTGTTTGATGGTGCAATATATTTCATTTGTTTTGTGTCATTCCCTCAACCTGTTCCCTGCAATCAGGTGATCATGTTTAAGTCTACTGTCGTGTTAACAGCGTAATCAGTTATACCTTCTAGAGTGGTTCTGTTATAAGTTTTGTCTCATTTGCTTCGTAGAGATTGTAAAATATTATTCTAGGTAACTTTGCTAAGAATAAGAACACATTCTATTTAATAAAAACATGTTCTATTGTACACATTTTGTGTATTGCAAATAACATGCATAGAATTTTCTAAACATCAGAAATTGATTGTGTGTTCTTCAAGAAAATTAAAAAAAATGGTTTTTTTCTGTGTTGATATTCTTGACAAAAGTTTCATTTAGCTCCGGACTTATCAGATTGAATTGTTTATTGAATTTACTCCTAGTTATACCAATCATCAGTAGCTAGTAAATAATAGGCAGCGCTGATAGCACCTTGGCATGGTACGGTACAGGTGCAGGGTTCAATTTCAGTGCTCTCCCCATTCTCGACGCAGAAAACTGATGCTTAATATGATGCTTAATAAAACTGATGCTTAAGATGCTTAATTTGAATTTAGTCTTTAATTGGTGAACTCAATATTTAACATTGTGATAATGTTATTGTATTTTGTTAATCCTTATAACTGCAATCCTGCCGTGATTAGTAGTTCTCTATTACAACATGGTATACAACAGTATATAAGGATGTACTAATCCTGGACCACCTCCGTACTCAAGTACCTCATTCCATTACATTCGGAGACCTCGTCTCCTCATTTCATTTCATTCGGCTACTGAGTACTGGATGTAAGCCAGGATTAGTACATCCTTATATACTCCCAATAACATGCAAAGATATATATACATGTATATATATATATATATATTATATATATATATATATATATATATACATATATTATATATATATATATATATATATCTATATATATATATATATATATATATATATATATATAATTACTTGATCACTCTTATATTCTAAATCGTTCCTAGACAACCTTTGTACTCAAAGAATGTACTAATCCTGGATTACATCCAGTACTCAGGGGCCGAATGAAATGAAATGAGGAGACGAGGTCTCCGAATGTAATGGAATGAGGTACTTGAGTGCGGAGGTGGTCCAGGATTAGTACATCCTTATATACTTACAACATATATACAACATAGTGTATAATATATGCAACATAGTATTAGATCCCCGTGTTGTGTCCGGGTTGTTTGAAGAATTGATCAACCGGTTACTGCACGCGTCGTAGAAGGCGACGAAAGCACTAAGATCCACACCAACGTCAGAAAGGGCATTCGGTTGGTGAGCACCTAGGCTCCAGAAATTGCTACAAAAATTTAAACGAATGGAAAAGTCTCAGATAGGGGATTGACTGATGATATGATGTAGGACAGGGACAGCCTATTCGTATCCCGACCCTAGGTAGACTGGGATTCAAGGGAAGATTATGATGAGGATGACAACATAGTGTTAGATGAGGTTGATATATTTGTGATTTTAACTGTTTCTTGTTTATTTACAGTCGCACATGGTTGGTACCGTGCCACATCCTAAGGGTGGAGCTGTAGTGCTCTACCTCGCCTATAGACCCAATCCTCACATGTGCGCGAGACGTGTCAGCTCTGTGGTCAGCATCACTGACGACTACTTCGACGTCACCCCCACCTCTCCTCCCTCCCATCACCGCTACCCCTCCAACTCCTCGTCAGCTTTCAGCAACCCCCCCTCTTCTGCTTCCTGCGTCCCCTCCCCTACAATCCCCTACGAAAATAATTTCACCTCTGAAGCAGAAGATGGCAACAGATGGGGGCAACATCGCCCCTCTGACAGTCATTTAAAGTCGGGCAGCCCTGGTGCTGATAGATGGTCGAAGCCTAAGCGTCCAGCATTTGCTTGCGAGTCACCCACGGACGCTGAAACTGACCGTGAAATATTTGAGGAAATACCGTTTGCCTCGCTACTGCACTGCTCGCCACTTGATGAGGGACTGGTTGAAGATATTTCTGAAAATAGTGCCGGTCCACTGGACAAAAAGAGGTTTGGTTGCGAAGAAGATGAACTGAGTTCTAACGCAGGCATCAGGAACAACCGCGAAGACTTTGTCTTGTTGGAGCTAAGAGCACCATTTGCAGGACAAGAAGAAGACCTAGGCAGGTTCTATCTGGAATGCCAGTCTGCACCGGCTCTCAGTATGTTCGAGGCAGATGATTTTAATGAGCGAGAGGGTAATCCTATGTTTAACAGTGAGATCAAAAGTGCGCTCTCCACTATTTCTGATCAGCTTGCTAAGTTTGAGGCTAATGCTAATGACTTCACGGAATTCATTAATGCTCTGCAAGAGGTCGATAACTAGCACGAGTGCGGATGTCAATAGGCGGTATTTTAGAGGTTGCACAGACAGTATCTGACTATAATGAGCAGGAAGCTGTCACTGGCTAAGTGGCAGAAAATAAGCTGTTGTGTTAGATGTTCCTATTTCTCATTTACGAGTATTTCGTCGACTGCAGCTCTCTGGTACAAATTACTATTTGCAGTCGGTTCTCATGATATCTTAGAACACATTGTCGACTAAGACGCTGATTCAGTCAGAAAGGCAATGCATACAAAAATGAATATTTTGACTTTGTTAATTATTAATATGTCTACTTTTATTTATTTCATAAAAATCGATGAACGTTTAAAAATTCCATGGAAACTGTTTAAGTTAATTTGATTGTTGGTTTTTTGTTGGAGCCACATTGATTTTTTCGCTCTTCTTTAATGTAATGGATGTTAAAATGGCTGACTTTGATTCTGACTTCTGACTGTCTCAGTTCTCTCTCTCTCTCACTAGTTTTCTGCCACATGGCAAATCCTAGGTACTTATTACTCGTCTGCTTTCACGATTCATAAACATCATCTCACCGATCTACGGCCAGTAAGTTAATTTCTTCACTAAAGTCTATGCCTTATTCACATTTTTGTGTAGCCTGTATCTTAGAAAATATAGTTTTGCTGAGGTAGTTTACCTTTGCCTTCCTCAGTTCGCTTTCAGTCGCCTCTTACAATATATGTAGCTTATGGCAGGCCTACTGTTCAATATCTCGGACACACAACCGGTTTTCTTATAGAAAAAGCTGTAGAGCTGACGTTAACGTCAGTTTCTTCTCTCGAAAGCGGTGACGGGTGAGCTCAGAATTTGAACCGAACCCCGCAAATACTGATTCGCTATCGGATGTCGTCAGCAGCTCCAGTCTTATCCTTATGGTGTAATATGACGATTGCAGACTACGAATGATGCAATGTAAATTTATCTGTCTGCACTATTATAACAGTTTCAAGTTGAGTAAGTTTATGATGCTTGCAATTAGACGTCGAACATTCAAATGTTAATATTTGCGCCAGTATAACTGCATGTAGTAGTTGCAATATTTTCTTTATTCCACCTTATCTATACTTCATACCCAAATCATGCAAAGGTAATTATTACCTTAATGCGATCTGAAACCACATGCACTCATCTGCAGGTCCTACATACTTAACACTATTTTTAACTGCAGTTTTTAAATGTTAAGTCATATCTATCTTGACTATACTTTCTCTGACTTGATGATAAGTACTATACTTAATTAAGCTTAAACGTAGCCTGTGCCTTATAAAATCTTGGTACTGGATCTTTTCTTTGCACTTACGAAGTAGACATATTATAGGCCTACTGTTGCTTATACTCTGCGTACAACTTCTTTGAAAACAAAACATTAAATTGTTTCTATTGGTATTCCTATGTCGCTCCAATTTCCTAAGTATGGCGCATTCATGGGTTTTATTGCTTATTCTCTCTTTCTTTCGCTCTAGTTTTCAAATAGCGGATCCTAGTACTGTGACTCAATGTCGACTTAGTCCTTGTCCGAGTCATTTAAGGTCGGACCAGAATTTAAGTTCTTGTATTTCATTATCGATTCCACTTCAGGTCGAGTTTTATTGCATGAAATATTGATATATTAAATTTAACCAATTGTATGACACATTTAGTTAGGCACTTCTAAACTGCATGTCAATATTAACCCATTTACCGCCGAAACTATTTATGGTCAATTGATTCTTTATTCCAATGAAATACACTTAATACTAACCAACTAAAAACATTTGTCACCTTTTACTTCATATAATTGCCAATTTTAAAATTATGCAACGTTGCATTTTCGTAACCTCAGTGGAAAGCATTGCATTGCTTATGTCGCAACACTTACACTTGTTGACTTTATAATGAATATAATGATTGACTTTGCAATGAAAGTTGCTTGTACTCAGTAGTCATTGCTTTATTAATACAAGCGATAAAAAATAGTGAAGCTATCCTGTATATTGCACTTTCATATGTTTCATACTCACCACTAGTTTAGTGGTGAGTGCTCATGGAGTGTCTGATAATCAAAAATCATAATCACTCTAAAATCAAAGGTCTCAATTCTAACCTAATCTGATAGTGTATACATCTATCAGATTAGGTTAGAATTGAGACCTTTGATTTTAGAGTGATTATGATTTTTGATTATCAGAATCTGATAGTGTATACATCTATCAGATTAGGCTGGAAGATAGCGATTGTCTTGTGCTCTGCTCGACAGAATCTCTCTGATCAAGAAACCTTTGAAGCAAAGGTTTCACACACCGAAAATTGTTTACGACAGTCATTACTGATTCACTTAGTTGGTGAGTCTAAAACTAATATAGTAATTTCATCAGTAGTGACTGGGATGAAACTCGAATTATCATCTTTTGAATGAGCCTGTATTCGAAAGTGAGAAGTAGAATTGAAACTGAAGTTATTAATGATCTGAGATCGCCACACTTCTTAACCCAGTAAGGGCCTACTAGAGAATTATTATTTCATACCATATGGTATGAAATAATAATATGGTATACCATCCCCTATGTTGTGCTCGGGTGTGGATGGACCACTGCAGAATTGGGCAACCGCAAACGATCGGCCGCGTGTACATAAGAGGCGGCTAAAGGCAGGAGCTGAGGATGGCAAGAGGGGACCCACCTCACCTTGAAATATTTTAACCCAGGATTAAATAGTAATTAATCCATCTAACTGAGGAAGGCAACGGGAAACCACCTCAGAAGCCATACTTTTCCCAAGCTATACTCTACATAAGGTATATAGGTATATATATATATATATATATATATATATATATATATATATATATATATATATATATATATATATATATACCTATATACCTACATAAGGTGAGGTGGGTCCCCTCTTGCCATCCTCAGCTCCTGCCTTTAGCCGCCTCTTATGTACACGCGGCCGATCGTTTGCGGTTGCCCAATTCTGCAGTGGTCCATCCACACCCGAGCGCAACATGGGGCATCCCCCATGTATACCATATTATTATTTCATACCATATGGTATATATATATATATATATACCATATATATATATATACTTATATATATAAAAGTATATATATACTAAAGTATATATATATATATAGGGAAAAGTATATATAGGGAAAAGTATATATAGGGAAAAGTGTATATATATATATAAAAGTGTATATAGGGAAAAGTATATATATATATACTTATATATATAAGTATATATATATATACTTTTCCCAAGCTATAGGCTACATAAGGTATAAGGTATATACATATATATATATATATATATATATATATATATATATATATATATATATTATATAAGGCATAGACCTTATGAAGGGATTAACTTGTTGATCTAAAGAGTGCTCTTATGGAGCGAGAAAGTTGACTTTGAGTATGTACCTTGAACCTGTCATTTGGCAGTGCACTGAAGAAGACCATATGGTATGAAATAATAATTCTGTTAATCATGCTCATAATTAATAATAATCAGATTGCACACTTCCGGGCAACTCAGTTTTGTCATCCTTGTTAGCCAGTGGTCCTATCCCGTAGTACACTACTCAGCTCTGGAGCAGAAGCTTCGAACACCGCTCTTTCTAGTCGCTTGGACGATCTCAAACGTACAGCATCGCGCCTCCAGTCGCTAGCCGCTCATGATGCTCTGATGCTCATGGTGCTCTTCGTTTTACCTTAGGCTCACCTAAACCTATGCACACTCTGCGTGCCAGTCCGAGCTTCTCTCATCCGAAAGTATTAGACTACGACGAGGCTCTAAGGCAATGCTTGTGCGCTGTCATCAATACAGATTTGTCTGACTTGCAGTGGCAGCAAGCCAGTCTACCTGTGAGCAAGGGTAGTCTTGGAATTCGTCTTGCTTCCAATATCGCGCCTTCAGCCTTCTTGGCCTCAGCGATGGGACCATGCATGGACGGAGTTCACATTTTTTACTTACACCCTTTTTTACTCCTATACTGTGGTTAAAGTAAAAATTGAGAGATGGTTTAACGGTCAACATTTTTCGGGCCTCCTTCCATTATACAGGGCCCCTTGTATACCAAATCTAGGGAGCCTAGTATTTCAAAAACTTCGAACTAGTGGAACTGAGTTCCCTCGCGCCCTTCACCCCCAAGCCACTGCTCTTGCATATTTGCACATAGAAATTGCTATAAAAACAATGAAAATATAGTTTACACTAATTTATCGGCAGACCTGAGGGGGGGGGCGGCCACTGGATCCGCCACTTCTCTTTGACTAAAAATATTCCTACGTATGTCTAATCTACTTCGAGAAGCTTTATACTAATGACCTCTACAATACTTTAACAGCTATTAGTCAGATTAAACCATGTATTACAATCACCTAACTACATCCCTATTGGAATCTTGAATAGCCTACTTCTATAACATCCCATAACTCTTATATCAGTTCTTCCCTAACTTTTATATCATTTAGAAAATAATCTTTTATAATTTTGGCGGTTTTCATAATTAAAATGTAGCGCTCCTTCTAGCAATCATTCTTTTCATTCTAGCCTGCACGATCTATATTTGTCCACATCCGTTATTAGCTAAGAACATCAAGCTTAAACATAATACTCCAGCATCGACCTAACCAATGTCCTCTTATATAATTTTACCATTATGTCTTTGTTTTTGCTAGTGATATTTTTTAAATCGAACCAACAACTGCATTTGCACTATTAGCCACTATTTATTTACTTGTTTTCAAAATGTTATAGAATTATCTATTCATCATCATCACCTTCCCTTGAACCCCAGTTTAGGGGCGGGATACGAATAGACCTTCTCAATTCCTCAAAATATTCAATCGATTTAGAAAATATTGCAGCAATATAAGGAGCTTAGGCCTTCACCAACCGAATACCCTTGATGTTTTTGAATCTTGCAGTTACGCAGCCTTGTAGTTCTCGAGACCTGATTTTAGTCTCGAGACCGGGTTTTGACGGTTTTAGTCTCGAGCGATTGGTCTCTGATATTTACGAGACCACTGCATTTTAAATACTTTCAAGAAGTCGTGACTGGACAATTTGTAAGAAGATGTAGTACAATGCCAGGATGCCTTGTCTTAATGTATTTTTCTTTCTCTTCTATTGTAGTACACTACAAAGTATATAGATTACAGATGGATGGAGTTGATATTATAAGAAATCTGGTTTATGTACTGTGAAGCCATTGTAGTGCTATTTTTTCATTCAGTTTTTAATATATTTAAAGTGATTTAAGAAATTGAAATTTTATTCGATATTCATGGCTGGCTCTGTGAGAGCGGGAACATTTATCTTTTGCTGCACTATTACAAGTGTTGGTTTCAATTTATAGCACTTAACAAGTAATCTCGAGTTATATTTACTATTAAAAATCACTGTAAATTGCTCTGAACTGTACCATGTACAAGATGTGTATTATTTCAAATCGCTATTTGTGCATTGAGAGATATTTTAATAAATTGTATATTGTAAACTGATATATAACGTGTAATTTAGTCTTAAAGTAAGGTGGGAATAAAAGATGATTTGACGTTTCACTATAATGTAGCGCAACTAAATGTGTTGCATATTTTATTTCTTACCCATATGTTTGGAATTAATTTTATTGGCACTCATGTTTGTATTTAGATGTTTAAATTGATCTTTGTGCATCAAGACTTGTATTCACTTCAGCGTATGTTTATTAGAACTTATTTTGCGTTAGAATTGCAAGATTATGAAACGAGGATATTAAAATAAGTAATGAGGAAATGCAAATTAATATGTCATTAGAAGTTTAACCTTCATATATTGAGATATGATCTTTGCTTATTGGTGTATTCATGTAAAAACTGATGTTAAATTAAATATGATATGACATTCAGTAAAAACAGTAGATTATGTAAAGTAATAATAGAAATTATATGCATAAGATACATGCATGCAACGCAACCACTCGTGGGGGTTGGGTGGAGAAATGCTTATGAAGAGCTTGATTCTGATTGGCTGTTGAGCATGGCCTCAGTCAAGACTATATGACCAGAGAACAGGCTATAGAATTTTAGTTCACTCCTGAACTCTGGCATGTGTGGAATTACTAGCTGAACTTGTCTAAAGATAATTCTGAATGAATTATTGCGACAAACACATAAACTAGTAGATTCCATACAAGCTTCTGAACTTCTGATTGCATTCGTAGAAAGTACTGCTATTATGCACCTTCTATAGGTCGGTGATAGTTAGCACGAAAATACGAAATCTATATTGAAACGATTGTGCCTCACGGGATTGCAGATTTTGTGTAGAATCGTCGTCTAACCTTCAATGAGTTGGTTAACCACGATCCATTTCAATATCTCAATCCATTGAATGTAAAAATCCTCGATTGTACCAGAAACGCCGATTACTAGAGATCTAGATAAGCGTTTTCTCGTCAATTCAGGTGAATAGCTGCGTTTACAACACTTGGTGTTGGCAGTGAAGATAGAAGACTGAAAATTGAAGAAAGAAAAATTGAAGAGGAAGACAGAATCAGAAAAGAGCGAAATTCTACGAAGAATACTGATTTTCTAGTGCCTAATCTAGATAGGTGTTGCTTTCATAGATTTCAGCTATACAACTACAATTCTGAATTCTGCGGGAAGCGCAATTTACTAGTTGCCTACTCTAGTTAAGCGTCTTTTCCACAGATTTAACTGAACGACTGTGAAATAACACGTCACGTGTTCACAGTCATACTAAAGAAGAAAAAAAGGAAAGTATCAAATCATATAAGCGAGGAGTGCCTTGAAGCCAATAACTCGTTCCCATTTTCTCTCTCTCATTTTGATTGCAAGTACAGACATTTAACTAACTAATTGTAAGTAGACTGACTTTACATTTATCGCCTATTTTTAGCATTTTATTAATTGTTACATATTGTTAGTTTAATATTCTATGCTATCTTTATGTTTAATGTTTTAACTCGTTATATTGCTATCGTATTTCTTTGTTAATAATAAATCGTTTGAGATAATAAATCACTGGTTTTTGTGTCAATATTCTAATTTAGTTAGAATCTATACAAATAATACACAAATACTATAATTTATCATACATTGAACGAATAAGCATGAGTTCTGTTCACAGCAGCTCCAGTCTTATTGATTTAGCCTCTAACTGGCTATATGAGCAAGACATCCTTGCATCCTCAAGATTAATACCGCCTAAGCATGAAGAGTTGGAAAAATCGAACCCACGACTCCATTTCCAAACTCCTATAACGGAGAGAGGATTGGAGAACTCAATAATATGTTAAATTGAACGATGTTAATTTGAAAGATGTTAAATTGAAAGATGTTAATTAGATAGAGCTCTGGGAAAATCAAATGATTCCAATGGCAAACGGCAATGAATAGAATATGTCGGACTATATTTAGCAAGAAGCCCCTATCATCCTAGAATACGGCATTAATTTGTTACTTCAAAAAATGTCATATGTAGGCCTATCAAGTAGGGCATACCCTACTTAACATAGCAAAATCAAATAGGCTATACTATTTCAATAATTTCCTACTTACAGGCTAGTGTATTAATTTTAAAAAAACACATGCATAGATGTCACAATGACGTAATTTAGGCCTACTAGTGCTGCCACCTCAATTTGTCATGCTTGAAGCATGCTGTCTTTATTGGTCTTGGTCTCGAAGGTCCGGTCATGGTCTTGGTCTCAAGGGGTCTTAGTCTCAGAGTTTTTGGTGAATGATTCGCGGATCTAGAAAAGTTTAGTAAATGCCAGCATTACAGAATACCAAATACCACTAATCCTTTGTTTAAGCATCTGTTATGGTTTAAATCCCGAATTATCTCACTAGTAACCAGGGGCGGCGCCACCGGGGGGGGGGGGCCACCGGGTCCACTGGCCCTCCTACTTTTCCAGGGGGGGGGGCCAGGGTAACATTTGGCCCCCCTAGTTTTGGGTTCTAAAATTACAGAAAATGCATACAAGAAAACTTTTTGTAGCGTAATAATTTAAGCAAAACTGGAGTTCAATTGATACAGAAAAATGTTAGTGACTGCTGAAAACAGATTTTTTCTGTGTGTTGGCAGATAATTTACTTATTAGGAATTCATGAGGTACAAGCTGTGGATGGTTGTTCAAGTGAAGGCGATCGAATTGTTAATACAACTTTAATGAAATGATCTCAAGATAGTCACAGTCACACCTATCGCACACATCCTCCCATGAGACATTACTCTTTTCTTTACCGACCTGGCTCAACCGCTCACAAATCTTTTTCACCCCTCCCCCACCCCCTCTCTTCTCACCGCTCCTCCTCTCATTCACCTTCACTGCCACTAACAGCTACACAAAATGATTGTGTGGCTGTTATGCATTATTCTAAAGAGAAATGAGAGCCAGCGAGCAAAAATATCTAAAGAGATTAGAGATGATAATTACAGTAAAGAAGAAATACGGAAGGAAACCGGTGAGTTCGAAGATGAACGACATCGCAGCACTTTCGTATAGACAGCAGATTGTGTCCTGATAAGGAAACATGTTAACACTATGTAGGCCTACTTCATGATGACAGCTGTAAGAAAAAAACAGTGTAAATCCGGCCAAATGTCCAACAAGCATTTAATTCAAATCAGATGTCAATTTGATCTGATGTCAGTCAATCCCTGCCCTTACAGTCAATTCTGTCATTCAGTTGAATTCCTTATCTTAATGTCGTGCAATTAGTCTGGATTCAGCTTCTGTTCAACAGACTGTAGCGAGTCACACAACAAAGTAGCCAGGGATGGACTTGTAGTTGTATGCATTGCCGAGTCAATCTGCATTCAGTCTGACTTTTGCATTTAAAGAGTTACGTCTGTCAAAAATATGAATTATCTTTTATTAGAACAACATTAGCATATTCTAGGTTGTTTAGCTAATAACGCTTAAATCGTTGGGCTATAATTAATGCGCTTAAGTAATTCGACCAGTCAATCAGAATAACAATTGCTGTATAGGGTAAGCATAAGATAATGTAAATTTATTTCTTATTATTGAAGAAATAATCTTAAGTTAGTAAATCATTATTCAGTCGGAAAAAGGTTAGACCCTATTTGTCTGAAAGTAAGCCTGCTTGCTCTACTAGCATATATTAGCTTGGCTTAATAAGTTTTAACTAATGCTTTTCATTGCAAGGATAAAGAACTATAACGGAATAAATATATTTAATGTATTTTAGGGACTATATCTATCCGAGATGGATTTCTGATTTTCAATACCCCTCCATTAGTGGAATAAGTGGGTCTGAAAAACCTATATGTTCAAACAGCTCAAACAATTTTCGCACCCCCATGATGTTAGTCGTATGGGCGACACTGAGAAGAAGACCGAGACTTGGGATGCTGGATGAATTGATGACTAATTCGTGTGTTAGTATGAAGAAAGAGGCGGAGGATAGAAGTATGTGGAGGAGTATATACCATGGACCTGCCAATAAGCAGCGCACTACGATAGGATATACATGTATATATAAATATATACATACATACTTGTATATTATATATATACAGTATATATATATATATATATATATATATATATATATATATATATATATATATATATATATATGATGTGCTTCCTTTAATTAAGTTCCTTATGCAGTGTCGCGGCTTGCGTTTTCGCGATTGATTTTCATTTTCTTCACTTTGGCCCCCCACTTTCAAAACCGTGCCGCCGCCCCTGCTAGTAACTACGGCCTTACTACGTCTCATACTTATCCTGAAGATTTTTTAATTGGTTTACAGATTCAGCCTCAACATCCTCATCCTCATTCGATTGTTGATGAATTTGTAAAAAAATGCTTACGCATCAGAATTGTTCTGCCGTATGGAAGAATAAACATACACGTAGGTCTATTCTAGAGATGGGAATCGAACCGAACCCTAAAATCTAGAATTTTGACCGAACCGAACCGAACCCAGACTCTGGCCGAACCCGAACCGAACTCGAACCCAGACTTCGTCCAAACCGAACTGAACCAAACTCTTTGAGTTCCTTTCTTCTTCACCAGCCTGACATTAAATAAAGATAGTAAGAACAATACAAATATATATTAGTTTCTGCATTTACATGTCTTACAGTATCTAACAGCATATATTCAGGGAAGGCTGGTTCCGACACAAATTTTAAAATGGTAGCGGTACAAAGGAATGGTAGCGGGAAGCGAGACGGGCCTATAGAAGATACTGGATAGTCTGAATGATACAGAATTGAAATATGGAATGAAGATTAACGTCAAAGAGACAAAAGTGATGAGAGTATCCCAGAATAGAGGTTAAATCAATATTATAATAAATGTTATGAAATTGGAACAGGTAAGGATTTTCAAATATTTAAGTCATACTATAACAGATGATGGGAAATGTGAGACTGAAATATATAGTAGGATTGCAAATGCAAAAGAAGCCTTCGATAATAGGAAAGAATTTTAACAAAATACCTAAAGAAAGACACTAAGATAAAGATAGCGAAACCTTAGTGTGGACCACGCTATTATATAAAATATAGAAAACGTAAACAAACATGGCGTCCGATAGGTGCGTAAAAATTAATGCGTTGCTATGTTTTGCAATTAATGCCTATAAAATTCACCCACAGAGGTTAATTAAGTCAATGATAAGTGACTTTTACAGCACAGACTGTATAGGCAATGCGAAAGACCTGCTAATTGCGGATATTGAGGCGTTGCGACTGGATAATTTTAAATCTCCTCCGAATCGAAGAGAAAAGGGCGACAGAGACAATAAAGCCAGACAGGAAGTGGACGATATATTGTTAACTCTAACATTCGTCGATGAGAACGCTTGCTTCGCTCAGCTACCGCGTTATTCGGTGGACAACATGGGGGACATCCCCATAATGAGAATGGAAAGTGGAGAATTTGCCTTACTTATGGCAAAATTGAACAATATCGAGGATAATTTGTCCATGTTAAAATTAGCATATGCTAATGAGGAAGCAGCTAGATCGCAAAGCTCAAAGGAGTTGGCTCGTATCAGCTGTATTGTTGATCAACTGACCGGCCAGTTTGCACGTATATCTGATCAGTCACGTGCACAAGCAGTCAATTGTTCACTAGTACCACCTGGTCAAGCAGCTGATCCGTCGCTACTTATAGCAGGTTCTAACAACCCGTCCACTCGTCACCCCCCTACTTGTCGTGCCACTCTCCAGTCTATGGACTACGACACAGCTGACTGCGAGTCAGAAGGAGGTACGTGGCACAAGGCAGCCCGTAAGAAGCGCAGGGCTACCGAGGCCCAGCTGTCGCCTCCCACTCCAAACGTAAATAATCCAACAATAAACAAATCAACTGGAAGTAAGCAGCTTTGGAGCGATCGAGTAGCCAATTCACCGGTCATTAAACAACAACCGCTTAAGAAAAAGTTCGTCAAGATCATTGGCAAGTCAGCACAACCGTCAGACAACAGCGATCACTCAATAGCAAGGGTTAAATCTGCTAAGCCATATATTAAGAAAAGGGTTCTCGGAATCTATAACTTGGATAATACTGAAACCGTATCGTCACTGGAAGCTTCAATAGCTGAAGCCTGTGGTTGTAATCCTATCTCCTGTTTCCAGGTGAAATCAAGGGACGAAAACTCAAATGCATTCCGTGTATGCATTAACGACAATATTACAGAAAAGTTTCTCAACTCCACACAGCTTTGGGCTAGCGGTATAGTCATTAAGCCATGGGTCTTCAAACCGAAGGAAACCACCCAAGCAGCTGCAGCTTCTACCAAGGATGCTACTGCTGCTGCTATGGTTACCGATAACGCAGCAACTGGTATTGCCACTAGTTCTAATTAAGAGATGGCGAATCCGGACTCACTTTCTGATTCGCAAAGGCTATCTGTTATAACTTACAATATGCATGGTTTTAACCAAGGATGTACATTATTGCAAGAGTTGTGTAATTCTAATTTATATGATGTGATATTTGTTCAGGAGACATGGCTAGCTCCTAGCCAGATGTATAAAATTTTAAATTTTAATCACAATTATGTTGGATTTGGAATCTCCGCCATGGAGCAAACAGTTGAAAAAGTATTTTAAAAGGGAGACCCTGGGGTGGCACAGCTACTTTAGTAAAGGAAAGTCTAGTCAAACTGAGTAGTGAGATCAATACGTTTGATAGAGTTGTATCTTTAACTATAGGAGATTTGTTGTGAATAAATGTATATTTAGCATGCAGTGATGGTTCAGACAATAGTATAAATGAGCTAAACGAAATTCTGGCAAATGTCAGTACCATCATTGAGGAATCGGAGGCTCAATATTATATATTTGGAGGTGACTTTAACGCAGACTTGCAAAGCAGCTCTGCACATGCATCAGTAATTAATGCCTTTATGGACATCTATAAAATTAAAACGTTAGTTTTTGATGCTCACAGTAATGATATGATTTATACCTTTTCAAACAGCAAATTAAATCATTATAGTCTAATTGATTATGTCTGTATATCCGAGTGTATATCTACTTGTATAGCCACTTATAACATAGTGGACCATGCTTTAAATCATTCTGATCATTTGCCTGTAGCTGCTGTGTTAAATATGCCGTCACACACTAAGTATTGCTCAGCTGTAGTAGCAGGGCGCCCTTTGCATCATGTGGATTCACCTAATGCTCATAAGAAGAGAATACTGAGATGGGATAAAAGTAACCTTAGTAATTACTACGATATGACTAGACAGTTGTTGTATCCTGTATATGATGCTATTGTTAGTACTTTGTCTGTTTGTGAATGCTTGTCTAAACTGCAAATAGAAGAGTATTATTCAGCTACTGTGCATGCAATGCTGACAGCATCTGAGCAATGTATATTTTCTATCCCACAAAACACCCTGAAACATTGGTGGAGCAGTGATTTATCATTATTAAAATCAAAATCTTGCAATTCCCATAAAGTATGGCTAGATGCTGGCAAGCCTTTACATGGTAATTTGATGGAACAAAAAACCAAGGACAAGTTGCTATATAAACTTGCCATCAAAAAAGAAAAAGAAGCGGCAAAGTACATAGTATCGGACAATTTGCATGAGGAACTAGTCTCAAAAATAATGTTGCCTTCTGGAATACTTGGAAGAGCAAAGTTAACAGAAAAGCAAGCACAAAACTTCACTTGCGAGACAATCTAACTCCAGAATTAGCTGCAGAAAAGTTTGCAGAATATTTTGAGGGGGTATGTTCTCCAAACTCTGATAATTTTAGCAATATTAAACTACAAGAATTTAAAGAGAAAATAAGAAATTATTCGGGATGTGCTCATAACGCAAAATTCGACATAACTGTGCAGCTAATAGAACTGTCATTAAAGAAAATGAAAATGGGCAAGTCTCCTGGCATTGATAACATTACTACTGAACATGTCGCTTACTCGCATCCAGTGCTATTATCATTGTTAGCAAAGTTGTTTAACTCGATGCTAATATCGAGTTATGTACCACGAGATTTTGGAAGGGGTATCACTATACCCATTCCGAAAAATGAAAAAGCTCACGGTCCTCAAGCCATTGATACTTTCAGAGGAATTTCATTAAGTCCTATTATGTCAAAATTATTTGAACATTGCTTAATGATAAAATTTTCTAAGTATTTCATTACAAGCTATAATCAACTTGGTTTCAAACCCAAGTGTGGCTGTCAGCATGCAATATATACTGTGAGAAAAGTAATAGAACATTATACTGAAAACAATTCAACTGTAAATGTATGTTGTTTAGACATAAGCAAGGGCTTTGATAAAGTTATTCATTCAGTGCTTTTCCTAAAATTAATGAAAAGAGGAGCCCCATCAGTGTTGATTAATATCTTGTTCTACTGGTACAGTATATCCTACAGTTGTGTTAGATGGGAAAATGTTCTCTCTAGGCCTTACCGATTATTGGCTGGCATACGGCAAGGTGGAGTCTTAAGCCCAGTTTTATTTTCTATTTATGTTAATGATTTGCTAGATATATTCGCTAAATATGGATGTTATTTTAAGGGTATCGCTGTCAGTGCAATTATGTACGCAGATGATCTATTGTTATTAAGCCCGTCTCTTTGTGAAATGCAACGTATGTTAGATATCTGTAGTAGTCAGCTAGAATTGTTAGACCTGCAGATTAATATTAAAAAATGCTCATCATTACGTATTGGTAACAGATACAACAAGAAATGTTGCAAACTATATCTAAAAGATAGCTTAGTTCCTTGGACAGACGAAATGAAATATTTAGGAATATATATTTTGAATGCACCTAAATTTAAATGTAGTTTTGATGCTGCCAAAATTAAATATTATAGATCTGCAAATGCAATATTGGCTAAATTAGGAACTTCTAACAATAAGCCTGTAATTCTGAAATTAATATCGACCATTGCTCTACCATGTTTAACGTACGCATTGGAGGCTCTGTCCCTTAATAAAACAGAGTTAACTACTCTAAATAGTCCGTGGACTAAATCTTTTCAAAAGGTTTTTAATACATATGACACAAATACTATAAAACATTGTCAGTTATATACTGGGTTTAAATCAATTTTGCACATATATGCATTAAAGGTAATGTCCTTCTTATCGTATCTGAATATGTCGGAAAATATAATGCTAAGATTAATATGTACAAGTCTGTCTACGGGCGACTTAGACAAGCTGGCAGCTCACTTCCATACTAATGCTCTGGATTTTAAAAATAACTACAGAGATGTAATAAATCTAAACTTTCAGCAGTGTTGAAAGAAAAAATTGGTATATCATGCCAATAAGTATTGTTGCGGAAATTTTGACAAATGTAACCTATGCGGTTTCAATATTGATGATATTGATGTGCTTATATTGCATAGGCTACTTTTTTCGAAATGCAATCTATTGTTTTTCTTCATGTTCTATTTTCTTTGTTTTGCACATTTTGCGTTTATTTCTGTTTCTGTTTTGTGAGTGTCTTGGTTGCCCAAGTGGCGAATAAAAGGTATATATATATATATATATATATATATATATATATATATATATATATATATATATATATATATATATATATGGATCTGAAACATGGATATCAAGGAGAGAAAATATCAAGAAACTGGAGGCATTAGAAATATGGATACGGAGAAGTATGGAAAGGATTAGCTGGACTCAAAAGGTTCAAGTCAGGTTCAATTCAAAAAGGTTCAAATCAAATCAGCTTCCTCAAATGAGGAAGTTCTGGAGATAGTCGGTAAAAATACACAGTTGATAAATGTATTAAGAAATAGGAAGAAGAGTTGGATAGGACACCTTCTAAGAGGGAATAGTCTATTAAAAAGGTCATAGAAGGCAGAATGGAAGGAAAAAGAGGCAAAGGTAAACCAAGATCAGGAATGTTAGATGATTTTAAGATGCACTCATATGTGAACATGAAGAGAAAATCGGAATTATAATGTAAAATAAAAACAAAAATATAAAAAGAAGATTATTATAACATTAAATTAACAACATTATTATTAACAACATTAAATATAAAACCATGATTATTATAAGTAATGTTTAACAATTGCAACATAAACCAAACCATTTCGAACTCGAATCGAACTCTTGCGAGTTGGAAAGCAAGCCGAACCCGAACCCTTGTTAGAACCGAACCCGAACCGAACTTTCAAATTGTCAACTGCTAACCGAACCCGAACCGAACTTTCATTTTCAACGAACCTAACCGAACCCGAACTCTGGAAATTCATAAAATTCCCATCTCTAGTCTATTCTTTCATACGGCATGTCGTTCAGTTAACTAGTCTTCTATGTTTACATGTCGTTCAGGTAACCAGTTTTCCATGTTTACCGGTATATATATATAATTAATATATATATATATATAATATATATATAATATATATATAATATATATATAATATATATATATAATATATATATATAATATATATATAATATATATATATATATATATATATATAATATATATATAATATATATATAATATATATATAATATATATATAATATATATATATATAATATAATATATATATATATATATATATATATATATATATATATATATATATATCGTATATCATATCCTATTCGAGACAATCATATAATCGGTAGTGTTCAGTTAACCACTAACCAGTCGTCCAATTGATCCGATAAACTGTCGATAAATGTACTTAACCATTAGCATACAATTAAATATTCGGGGCCTACATCAGAAAGGTGTTGCACAGAATGGCACGACATTAAAGTTTTAGACATCAATATCTACGTCCATATCTGATTTTCGCGATAAATTGTTCTCTTTTAGTGTACTGTCTAACGGCAGATCCAAGGCAGGCAAATAACTCCTCCAACCAATTCTATCCTCCGCCTTCCTTTTCATCTCTTTACACGAAGGTGTAATCAAATCATCTAGCAACTCTTTTCTTGATCTGCCTTTAACTTCTTTCCTTTTCAGTTTTCTCTCTATTACTTCTTTTTTTATCCTCCCTTATATATCCAATTCAGCTCATCATTTCAATTGTTAAAATATTTATCAGTTGCCTGTCACAATAACTCTAATATGAAATGTCTCATTTGCAGTGTTGTGAAGTAACGAAGTAAAAATACTTCGTTACAAGTAAAAAGTACTCATGCGATACTTTTACTTGTAAAGAAGTACCCTAGCTATTTGCCCGGGTACTTTTTACTTGTAACGAAGTAATTTTTGCAGTACTTTTTACTTTTACTTTTAACCGCTTAAGTCAAAAAGTCGCGTTACTAAATGTTTGAAAACTGTATGAATATCTATGACCAGATTTTGTACTAATTAATAAAAAAATTTATACAAAGAGAATAAGAAAGTAATACAGATTCATGATAGCATATCTGTACACTAGCTAGCTCCAGCAATTTCCCTAAATCAGGTGTGTGACGTAAATCAAAGCCTATGATCTACAAAATGATCTACACAAGCCTATGATCTTGTGAATTCAAAATTTAATCTAATGTAAAAATATAAAACCACCTGCAATTTTGGTCGAATATTCTTTTAGTTCAGAAACTTCGGACACTGAATTTAAAGTTTCCGTTCGTATTATGAATTAAATGGAGTAACTAACTGACCTAATCTAAGAACGTGTAAAACTTTTCCATCAAGTTTTAATTTTTATTTTTAAATTCAGAGAACTTTTACTTTTTACTTAAAAGTACTACTTTTTCGTCGAGTACTTTTACTTTTTACTTAAGTAAAATTCTGATAAAGTACTTTTTACTTTCACTTTTACTTTTATCAACCATTTTTACTTTTACTTAAAGTATTTTGCCGAGTACTTCGTACAACACTGCTCCTTTGTAATTTGAGAGTATAATTAATCTTTAATTAACTCTTTATTATCGATGTTAAATTTCAGTGTTTGATGCAAGCCATGCTTCAGCCAATCATAACTGGTTTAAGATTTGTTCCCGGATTCCTGATTTGATAACTGAAGAAGTATTTGTAGCATGCATGCGTGAGATATGATCCTCATTTAAATGTCATTAAGCCGAGCTTGTAGACTGATTGCAATTGTCAACTCCTAGTTCACAACTCGACAACTGTAATTGAGAAGCGCTGGAGCTGAGTGAAGATAGAGAATCTCTGCCTACCTCGTCTGAACTTGACACCTGACAAAATAATTAAAAACATTTTTATGTTTTGACTTATCACAGCCATAGTTGTGAGTGCTTTAAACTTCATACACGAAGTCTTAAAGTTCATAAAGTTCAAAAGCGACATCTTATTTATAAATGTATCAGGTCCAGCCAGCTAAGTTTAAGTTCAACTACACATGGGATTTCAAGATTTGCTGAGAAATTAGGAGACTTATCCTTCACAGATGACCACATAAATTGGTCATCATATTATGAATAATTATATGCGCATAGAGTCGATAAAACATTCTGATTATTTAAAGTATGAATAGTGACTGCTTAATTAATGGGAATAATTTAACGAAAATTTGTGTTAAATATCTGGGCGCATGGAAGGATGAGGATTTAACTTGGAATAATCACATTGATAATTATATATATATATATTTTTTGTATTTGTGATAATATATAACTTAACCAAATATTAGAAGCGAAGATGATCTTTGTTTGTTATGAATCCACTCCAATGAACTGGATGTTGGTCTCCAGTTCATTGGAGACACGTACGTTTTAATGAATTTGTTAGATCTTACTCATGAAGATCACACCTTGCAATTCGAGCTGCTATAAAGGGAGCTTACCAGTACAAACAAACCGAGTTTAATTTGACAGACAGATGAAGAGAAAGAGGCAGAGACTGAGAAAGACTTACAGATATTTACACTAAACCTGGCAAGTTTCGTCATTTAAGTCAGGTAGGGGTAGCGTCGCTACATCACTATGCGCCTCTGGCTCTATTGTGATAAACCGTGTCTGTGAAGCTGAAACACAATCAATCGGCATTAATATATATATTAAACATCAAACATTAATATAAATATATGTATATATATATACTATATATATACATATATGTATATATATATATATATATATATATATATATATATATATATATATATATATGACAAAGATATATAATGAAGATAAATATGATATATCTAATAATAATAAAGATATATATGATATAAGGTTGTTATATATAATAAAGATATATATGATGTATAATATATAGACAAAGTTCAATATTTCCAGTAGGAATTTTTCACATTGGATTAATTGTGTCCCCTCCCCATATTTTATTTTAGGTCATGGTTACGCTTATGTATATATATATATATATATATATATATATATATATATATATATATATATATATATATATACACATAAGCGTAACTATGACCTAAAATATGGGGGGACACAATTAGGCCAATGTGAAAAATTCCTACTGGAAATATTAAACTTTGTCTTTATTCTGTATAACATAACAATAATTATTGTGCTACTATCGTCCATGTAAAGCTAACAAATCTAATCCTAACGTCAGATTCATCACTCGAAAGCGATGTCAGTGACGGGCGAGCTCAGGATTTGAACGCCGCTCATACTGATCCGCGGTCGAATATCTTACCGACATCGACACTGGCCCCAGCCAGTGGCGATGTCGGTATATATATATATATATATATATATATATATATATATATATATATATATATATATATTAGTTCATATCCATATACGAATATATAGATATCAACTATGTAGGAAAAACATTTTATACAGATATACAGAATGATTAGAGAGAGAAATAAAGAAAGAGAGAGATGCGAAAAGTAATGTAGAGCATTAGATTTTAAAATCTAATTGCTTGATTGATGTATTGATTGATTGATGTATTGATTGATTGATGTATTGATTTATTGATGTAAGTGTATTGACTGGCTAATAGTTAAAGTATTAATTGATTGAATGCTAACTGATTGATTGGTTAATTAATTGAATTGATTTGATTTATTGATGAATTAATCAATTTATTGATTTTTGATTCATCAATCACTAGATTAATTAGGAGATGGTTGATTGACGGATTGATTGATCGAACTGATGGACCAATTGATTGACTAATGGATTGTTTATTTCACAAATTGATGGACTGATTTATTTTAGTGATGTTTTTATTGATTTGTATATATACATAAATAATATAATATATACATGTATATATATATATAATTATATATATATATATATATATATATATATATATAATTATATATTTATATATATATATATATATATATATATATATATATATGTATATATATATATATATATATATGTATATATATACAAGCTGCGCATTAAAAAATATACAATTAACACAATTACGATAGCTTAGCCAATTATTGATATTTCGCCTTGAAATTTTATGGTTCTCTTGAGGAGGAATTTTGACACAAGCTGACCAAATTTTGTAAAATATTTTGAAAGGAACCGGAGTTGTCCAAGTTTTGAGAAAAAATTGATTTTTTTCATTCAACACGCAATGTAAAACGGCAGTTAGAATCAATTCCTATTTGAAAATGTGCATACATACATACATACATACATACATACATATATACATACATACATACATACATACATACATACATACATACATACATACATACATACATACATACGTACGTACGTACGTACATACATACATACATATATACATACATACATACATTTCCAGACATTAGGTTACTGTTGACAAAAAGTTACTTTTTCAATCAACTAATAATGCAAATAGCCAGTTACTTTTGGTTACAGTAGTTGCTATAGTGCAGTTCTATTTATGCATTATGTTTTACCTCCATCCGCAGTTTAACTCTGTTGGATCCAGTCTGAGACTTAAGAGACTTCGTGCCAAATACCAGTTAATTCCTATCGACGTAAGCCGTGCAGGCTGAGGATAATACTGCCGACTATTTACAATGATATGACTACTGTCCCACTGTCGCATCAAATACTTCTGTTGTTGCGAGTCAGGACTATAGGAATAATGCAGGTTGACCTAGACCTCTCCTCGAATGATAATACTAGATGCATAATATCCACCCTGACCGCTCGCTCACCTGACTGACCGGCACAAATCAGACTGTCAGTTCTCATCAATTCATATATTTGTGGATCGTCCGGGGTGAGTCGGTTTGCAATGGTACGTGCTGCGGTACCTCCTTCAGGTCATCCTGAGATGAGAAAACCTACGTTAAGATTGTGTTTTGGTACACGAACCATAGAGCCATAAATTTCATAGAACTTGTTGGTAATACTTACTGGAAAGCTTTGGTAAGAATAAGTGGACAAGTTAAACAACTGACG
>CAJHZI010000907.1:392500-470000 GCA_905160935.1 Enchytraeus crypticus | reverse complement strand
ATACGCAGTACCTATGAGGTAAGCAATATTCAAATAATACAAAAAATGTAAGTTATAATCTGTTGAACTATATTTAGGCAGATAATTTATTGAACTTAAAATTAGTCTATTTTATACTTCTATTAATCAATATCTACAATATAGATACTTGTATAAGTAATAGTACGTTAGAAGTTATAACTTTTACTGTTTAATTACACTCATAGACAATAAGCGACTGCAGTAAGGTAATCCTGAAACATGCCCTATGACAAGTAATTCCTTTTACTCGACCTCTGCACACTAATAAAATGACTGAAGGTGAATACAAACCTTAAAGTGACTCATGGAACAGTAGGCTTAACAAATTGCCATGCTGCAGCTACAGTTACTGTCAGAGCGTTTCTTAGGTACTAGCCCTACTGGCATATTATCATCTGCCTTTATCAAACAGGTGATGCTGATGAAGTTGTTTAGAATCACAGTTGACTCGTTGAGGACCCTGATGGTAGAGGGTACATTCTCATATTACTTGTGAATACGTAGAGTCATAGGCAATGGTGGGAATGAACGATGAGTGAATGCTTTGTATATAGGAGCAGAGTGTGGATGTAACGATATAGTTGATACAGGATGTCGTGAGTCACGACGCCTCCCCCCCCCCCACCCCCCGTCTTACTCCATTCAAACGTAATCACATTGAGGCTGTTAACCTTGAAACATGCTTAGGGCACTAAATAATAGAGAAATACAAAGACAACTAAATCCTGAAATTAATGCTGGATATAATTTTATTTAAGCTACTTAAATCTTGATTGAGATAGTCTCTGCCAAAATCCATGGGGGGATTTAACCCCCAGATCTCCCCTTCGCTACGCCCATGTGCGAATTACATTACAGCTATAGGCCTACGTACTTATTCACTACTGTTAAACTACCTGTACAGGCTATGCTTACTGGTGTCCACCATAATTAGTGAAATCCATAAATGTTTCATTTAGTGCCAAAATTATGAGGTAATACATTACGAGGTAATACATGTAGGCCTAAAGTTGGGCGCAAGCAAAAGTTGTATAGTATAGGCCTACTATAATAGCAGTGCAATAGAAATAGCTATAGTTGATTGCTAACTACACGAATACTCTTTCTGGCAATATTTTATATATTTTAAACTGTAGAGGATGTCCTATTTAGATACCATTGTAGTCCAATATAGACCTTTTATAAAAGGTGTTTACTTTGAAAAATCACCTTATGCATTATTTCATTCGTTGAAGCGGCGCATCAGAAAATTAATTGTTTTGTGGCTGGCAACTGCAATTTAATACATCCTTAAAATGTAATATATCCTCTCTAGATATTCTATCTAGACATATATTAACTGTAAATTAAGAAATATGTCTATCATCATTTGACAAGAAATTGAAATACAATTTTTTTGTAACTAATTAAATACCATTCTGTTAGTAAATGATGAAATACATAATAAATATATACGAATAAATAGAATATTGCCAGCCGGCAATAGAGGCACACACCCCTTCCCACTCTCCCACTAGGCTTTGTTTATTATGTGAACAGAGTTACCGCTACATATTATGAAAGTATAGTAACCCGATTTTGCCTATATTTTTGCTATGAAAAATGAATTTTTTTTAAAAATTGTCAGCAGTTCTTGACTAACAAATAATAGACCTTTAAAAAAAGGTGTTTACTTTGAAAAATAACAACATATATTTTTTCATTCGTTCGAGGGTGCCACCGTGCAATGATAAACTTTATTGTTTTGCGGAAGACAACTGCAATGTAAAATTGAATTTATTTTTTTATATTCTGTATAGTTACACACCTGTCATACGCATGTTCAATAGAGTTTCATTTCTTATTGTTGCTGTTTTTGTAGTTTTCGTCATTTCCTCCTTTCCCCTGCACGGTTATTAGTAATCGTTGCCTTTTGTTGGCACTTCAATTGCAGTCGGCGCGCATTTTAGAATAGCCTCCAACAACCAGGGATTATTTGCATTCAAGGCTGTCAACGCTCGGCCTTAAAAGGTGGTCGCCCACAAAGTAATAACCACGCGCAACGTGGCTTTACTTCGTTCAATGATGCTCTGAATATTTGGCGCAGCATGTTACGTAGCTGTGCTCCAATACTAGAAGTTTCTAATCTGATCCCACTCAGGTTCGCACATCTAAAACTTTAAAGGTAATCCAAGAAATATCTCCATGTTTGGAAGAATTGACTGCTGGTCAAGTTTTCTAAATTTAAAGAAAATAGTTCAATCCAGTTACGACTTTATTGTAAAAACATTAGTGTTCTCGGTTATAAGGTTATAAAAGACACAGTATATACCGTAATATACGTTACATAAATAGGCCTACATGTATATATATATATATATATATATATATATATATATATATATATAATAATTTATGCATGTATATATATATATATATAGCATACGTATTAAAAAATAACCCCTAGCAAAATTACGATAGCTTGGTAAATTCTTTATTGTTACTTAGCTAAAGTGTGCATTTAAGTTGATTTTGCATTATGCATGACATTAATATAGTTGTAGACGGTGGTCAGCTAGATAAGATGTATATCATCTTCCCAGACGGTCGTTGTTCTAGTTTCTACAGACTGTTTGATACCCTGTGTCTCTGGGAATTTTTTTATTTTATTTCTTTTTAAATGTTTATTTCTATTTGTATTTGTCAGTGATTTGGTGTTGATGCTGAAATAAACACATATCTCTCTCTCCATTGGCGTAACCACCGGAACCACCGGGGGGACAGGGGGGACACGTCCCCCGCAGAATTTAGACTGGGGGACATGCATGCAAATGTCCCCCCCCAGAATTTTGGCTCAAATATATATACTTTATGTAACAAATTTTGCGTATTTTCGATGTCGCCCAATAATTGCATGTGTAAGTATTACTAGCATTTACAGAGCCGTGCTGTAGATCGAGTGGTAAACTGATACGCTTCCATGATATTAATTAATGACATAGCTGTAGTTGTACTGTGTACGCTCGGCCATAGACTCCTATATTATATTGTCACATACTTTAGTAGTATATCCTATATAGGAGACTATAGGACTGAGCCACCGTTGTTAAGTGAGTGTGACGAAATATGGAAGAGTGCCAAGTGCCAACTATCCGAGCTAAGCGGGATGAAACTATATTGGCCTATCTAGAGTTTGCGGCTGCTTAGGCCTATTGTATCTTGAGAGGTCAACTTATCGGTAGATGATCTGAAAAATGTGCTTAAATGTTTAGCTTATGGAGTTTGTTACAATATAAATTCATAGACAGTAAACCAAGTTCTGCATAATTGTATCATGGATAAATTTCTGTTAAAGACAAAGAAGCCACGCCTGGTAAGAATTAATGCATTACTAATTTCGATTTTGAATTCTGAAAGTTGTAAATGCAACTTTATAGTAGGCCACCAACTTTATAGTATTCAGAGTTTTGTTAGAAAATCTCGAGGAATTTGCGCACTGCGCTGCTTCTACCATGCAGGGCAAGGCCACTGCCAGTAGATCGATTTTTGAAAGTTAAAAGCTGGTAAAGCTAATGTTAACGTCAGTTTCCTCACTCGAAAGCGATGTCAGTGACGGGAGAGCCCAGGATTTGAACCTCTCACATACTGATCCGCGGTCGAGTACCTTACCGACATCGCTACTGGCTCCAGCCAGTAGTTGTACTGTGTATGTTAGTGAAACTAATTCCCCCCCCCCCCCTTAACCACTGCTCTTACATATTTACACATAGAAATTGCCATAAAAACAATGAAAATATTGTTTCAATTTTTTTATCGGTGGGCCTAAGGGGGGAGCAGGCTCAAGCTCTCCCCCCCCGTGGAAACGCCAATGATTGTGTCCCCCCAGATTTTCGATCGTGGTTACGCCTATGTCTCTCTCTTTATATAGCCTATCGCTTGACAATGTAATCGCCTAGACCTAAAGGCACTGCTTGCGGCAAGCCAGGATATCTCTTGCATGAATAGCAAGTAATTTTAAAAAGAACTGTTTTAAATTAGACCTATAGATCCTTAGCAATATTCCTTTTCGAAAACCTAACCCTGGAAGTTCTGGAACTAATCATACGAAATACACATGATATCTAAAAACATAATATTAACATAACATAACATAACATAACACTACAGAGTCAGGAAGCAATTATATGCTTGTTTAAGACTCATCAGGCTCTTAACTAAAACCAATTAATGTTAATAACACATAGTTCAATATAAAACTGAAAACTACATTATACAAGTACATTTGCCAAAAAGAGCCAGTGACCAACTAGGCCTATAACTATTTATAGGAAATTTATATATTTCTATTTAGGTCTAATTTCACCTATCTGTACATCATAAAATATTTAATTAGTCCTACTTTAAAAATATCAACTCATACAGACTTCATGTCAACATGTCAAATTTATACATAACCTATATCTAACACTGAACATGTAATTAGCATCTAATTCACATGTTCTTACGTTTATCATATTTATTTTTAAAAGCATTCACTGATTCTGCTTCCACAACTTCGCTTGGCAAACTATTCCAAGCATTTATAACAATCTGACAAAAGAAAAATTTCCTTAAATCTAGTCTACTTCTACATTTACTGAGTTTATAAATATGTCCCCTAGTGTTTCTGTTGTCTGATGAATCAAACCAAATACTATGGTTAACTTTGCTGAAGCTTTTGAGTATCTTAAAAACTTCTATTAAATCTCCTCTATTTCTTCTCTCACTTAAAGAGGTTAATCCTAAGAATTTTAATCTATTCTCATAACTAAGTTTTTGACTGTCAAATACCAGCCTTGTTGCTCTGGCTTGTACCCTTTCTAATTTATCGCTATGCTATGAAGAGATTTCTACTAATAAATTAAGAATATTGAACCAATGTTTTACTAGTCAGAAAAGATTCATTCTAAAGAAATAATTCTCGGTGGCTAGCTGATGTAGTGTGATGATGTATGTTGTAGTGGACTAATTATCAACAAACTGAAAACAAACGCAGAAATGAAACAACACTACACTCAAATGTCATTACACAACACATCTTCCCGTCCTCTCAAGATAAAGAAATTTTAAAATACATTAACTCTAGAAGATTGTCTACTCATTGAACAACGGGTCCGGGTTCACGGCGTACAAATCCTTTAATGCAATTACTCACTGCGAGTAATCCAATTACTCACTCACATAATTACTCACTGCGCTAAACCCGACAAAAGAGGAAGAGGTTAAATGATTGATATCACGTAGCCTATGTGTTATAAGCATGAGGCCACAGGTTAGAAGATACGCGGCAGGATCTTCTCAGCCAACTATTAGGCTGAGGAATTAGACGTTCAACTTAGCTATAGGCCTACATATATAAATTTATCTATTTATATATGTATGTATATATATATATATATATATATATATATATATATATATACACACAGAAAACATATCATAACATTCGCGGTCGAATATATTAGCGACATCGCTGGTAAGATGTCGGTAAGATATTCGACCGCGGATCAGTACGTACGGGGTTCAAATACAGGGATAGCCCGTACTGATATTGCTTTCGTGAGAAATTAACGCTAACACTAGCTTTTACCAGCTTTATACATGTATTTGCACATTTATATATAATATAAAAAAATTATATATATATAGGCCTATATATATATATATTATATATATATATATATAATATATATTATATAATATATATATATATATATATATATATAAATATTATATATATATGATATATATAGGTCTATTCCTGTTCATGAAGGTATAATTGAAAAGCACTCGAAATCGTTTAGGTGATTCTGAAATTACATAACACTTTACTCTTTACATGCAATTAGGCCTAGGCCTATATTCAATAATTACAATTTCTGAAAATGCTTAATACTTGCAACAGAAGGCTTTGCTTTATTACAACTGAAGGCAGATTAATAAAAATTGTTTTAAAAAAGCATAATATTCGCTTGATAGTGTGGCTTAACTTAGATATAAAAATACGAACGAGTACTTCAGTGTTTTACTCCGAAGTAGCCTACCAGTTATTTGTTAAGTCTCTACTTTTTACTTGAGTAAATTTGGATTCAGTAATTTTACTCTTATATCGATCAAACATAAAGCAAATATATCAAATAATTTATAGGAATGGAAGCATTTCTAGAGACGCTGTTTCTGCCAGTGCTGTTCAATCCACTTGCTGATGTGTTGCACGTGAACCTCGCGAGCTTTTATAACTGACGGCGGGTCGGCCTTGTTCGAACTCCTACAATACATTCCACATAAAAACATATTGAATACAACTGGAGAAAATAAACGCTAATGACACTTAAGATGTCACATTAGTGCTGTGAAGCTGTCGATAGTTTGATTATCATCGGAGTTTTGAGGTTTAGAAACAAGCGAGTAGATTATTCCAAATAATTATGATCCACGTAATTGTGCTGCACCCCCCGCTGGGTAGTACCCCCAATAGCGATATTAACACCCCCAGTCAAGCTCTACTCTAACTGTAGCGAAATTCATTATTTCGCTAGTTACGCCAGTACAGTAGATACTCGTACGGGCGTACATTATAATTAGGCCTAGGAAATATAACGTCAAAGAAGAACCTTTAAACACGAATTTAGGAATTCTATCAATCCCCGTGTTGTGCTAGGGTGGGGTTGGACCACTGCAGAATAGGGCAACCGCAAACAATCTGCCGGCTACTAAGGCAGGAGCTGAGGATGGCAAGAGGGGACCCACTTCACCATGAAATATTTTCCCCAGAATTAAATTGTAATTAATCCATCTAACTGCGGGAGGCAACCTAGCTCCACACCCTGACTTATTACACTATCTCCGTTTGTCATCGCACCCTTCCATATACTCTCCAAATGTTCCGTTTTTTCCTTATTCAACCTCAGTCCTTCTCGCCTACTTTCTCCACAGTGTCTCCTACTATCACCAGATCATCTGCAAATAGCATGCACTATCACTACTCGGTCACTACTCAATAACTCCTTGAAGCAACTCATCCATAATCAAAATAAACAAATATGGACTTAGGGCTGATCCTTGATGTACCCCGATCTTCACATCAAAACTCTCAGATTGTCCACTCTCCACTCTCACACTAGTCTTCACCCTGCTGTACATATCTTTGATTAACTCAACATACCTCCTGTTCACTTTCCTCTTCTTCAGAACTACCCACACCAGTTCTCTCGGAACCCTATCATAGGCCTTTTCCAGATCCACCAATGCCATCTGTATCTTCTTCCTCTTTTTCCTTTTCTTTTCCAACGATTGCCTCAACATAAAGATCGGCTCTCTTGTCGACCTTCCGGGCTAAACCCAAACTGGTTGCCCTTAGTGCTTGTTGAACCTCTCAACCTACTCTCTCCCATAGCTTCTTTGTATGGCTCAACAGCTTAATATCTCTATAATTCTTACACTCAATGACTTATTATTATTAATAACTTGCTATTATTATTATTATTATTAATAAGTTATTATTATTAATAACTAAACGTTACTAATAAATATCTAAATTAGTTAAATTGAACGATATTTTTATACTAATCTAAAATAATTTCTGTGCAAGCATATTAAATAAATGTTTAATATAAATGAAAATAAAAATTTATAAAGTTTCAAATCTAATGAAAACAAGTTCAAGGTTTCATTTATTGTTACTAATTTAATCGAGCTATATTAAAATAAAAATTTGATATTTTTCCATGTGTCTAAAACTATGTTCAAAACCATTTTAAAAAAGACGGCTTAAACCGGTTTTAACCCCCAGTTTAAAAAAATGTAAAAGCTGATAAAGCTATGGTTAACGTCAGTTTCCTCACTCGAAAGCGAAGTCAGTGACAGGCGAGCCCAGGATTTGAACCCCGCACCTACTGATCCGCGGTCGAGTATCTGACCGACTTCGCCACTGGCTTCAGCCAGGTCAGGTTGGATAGTTTCGGATGACATAGGTTTAAACCGGGGGCTTAAACAGACTTAAACCCATGTCCTCCGAAACTTTCCAAAACTGCTTATAAAGAGATTTGTAAAGGGCAGTATCCCTGGCAGTGTACTAGCCTGAGGTCGAGGTGATGAGCGCCTTCTTCAATGATCCCAGACACGACGCTCTCGCTCACGTTCTTCAGCACCTGGTAAACAAAATCATAGGCGATCAATTTAAAAAAAAGATTTTTTTCATTGCAGATTTGAAAGAAATAACTCAGTTTAGATCTCCTAAGGTAAGAGGTAATGAACGCATAAAGTTCAAGGTGAAACAAGACTAAAGAAATGAGACTACTCTAAGCGGTAAACAGGTTACAACTGCCATTAAAGAGGCTGCCCAGCCTCGCTGAGGATTGTCTTAATATATCAGAGTGGACGACAACACAAGAGAGTTTACTCTTCCATCCACTCAGCACAGCACACAACGAACATTAGAGCTGAGCCTGGAAAATTCCTTTGTAGTAATTTAGTTTATATGATGCAAAGTAATCTAAAAATTAAATCCTCAAATACAAAACCCAGGTACGCACTTCACTCGTCTTTCACACTCTAGAGGACATCATTACACAAGAGAGGGCGCATCATGTATGTCTTCCAATCCACATGCAGGCTTTCACCAGGAATGTTGTGCCAATTCTTTTTCATGTAAATCATACTGTTAACAAAGTTCCACTTCAATTTTCTTGCTCAATAAATTAATTTTTTCCTATAGTCACCTTATTAAAGCTTTACCTTTTTCACACCTGATTACAATCCATTGTGCAGATGTATCAAGAGATGTGAGATAAAGATCGTTAGCACTGCCCATGCTACGAGTACCGAACCGGCCAATCGCGCTATAATCAGATTAATTACATAGGATGCTAAACGTTAGGTTCAACTCTTGGATATTTATAAAAAGAGCTATCGTATTCACTAGTGATCACGTCTTCATATTTTCTGAATAAATGATTAAATATTTAAAATGCGAGACTTGAGATAGTGAGCTAGACAAGTTATTAGAAGGGTTATTTGTTGCACTCGACACTTACGCCTCCCCCAGCCCACGGGTCCAGTAATCCATTTGAGAACACTATGTTACTCGCTGAACTGATGTCTGAAACCAGGTTTAATACAAACACCACAAAAATTAACCTGTGTGAGAAGCATACAAATAATAAAACTAACTGAAACCAAAACCGAACTAATCAAAATTTAGTCGCACAGCGATTTGAGACATAATGGACATCTAAGATTGTTGATAGGAGAGAAAATGGAAGTTAAACCAAAAAGTGTTAGTATAATATAATTAATACACGCAATATTAAGTCACTTTCTGAGTCATGCCCGGGACAGTGAAGATTAAACCAACCGTAAACAATATGTACAGTAAGAGGTGACTAAGCAAAATGAAAGCAAATGAAGAAGGCAATAGAAACTCACAGAAGTCATATTTTCCCAAGTAATAGACTACATAAGCGTCATATGTTGTAGATAAGGAATAGCCTTGTGTGAAGGGCTAAACTTATTGAACTATGGAGTGCTCTTTATAGAGCATGTGAGCAAAGTTTAAATATAAATATGTACCTTGCAACTGTCAATTGGCAGAGCCCCAGAGAGAGCGAGAGAGAGAGAGAAAGAGAGAGTGAGAGAGAAAGAAAGAGCCTGAGAGAGCTAGAGATACAAAGCGATTGAAGTCATAATTCAATCAATCAAGCAATAGGAATTTACTATCCGGTTTCTCCCAATAAAGTAATGCGGATGTCTTTCTTGCAGACTTTGCTTAAACAGACGCCGAAACACCACACCATGACGACCGAGTATACAAAGAACACAAGAGAAAGAGAGATCAAAGCAGTGCAAGTCAAAGATCAAAGGCAAGAGGGCCAAAATTTAGAGCTATGGCGGAAAGAGATGGGATTTTAGCTTGCACAGGAAAGTGTCAATGCAATTTCGAGATCGAAAATCTTGTGGTAGAGAGTTCCATATTGTTGGAGCAGTAACATGAAAGAGAGTCTGGCCAATTTCATGATATCGAACGCCAATTTAATAACATTTGTTACTACAATGACTACAATGCTTGTTGCTCAATATATTAACTATATATACTTTACTTACGTTCACTAACATGAAATTTGGCAGACGCTCCTTACATGTAGATTGTATGTATATATGTATATATATATATATATATATATATATATATATATATATATATATATATATATATGTATATATATATATATATATATATACATAATATATATACATATATATATATACATGTATATATAATATAAATAAAATATATATATATATATATATATATATATATATATATAAGTATCTCTTTCTTAGTGCACTGCCTACTGGCAGGTCCACGGTACATAACGCCTCTACTCATCTCTCTCTACCAGTTTTCTCTTCATGTCATTATACGAGTGGATCTTTAAATTTTTATAACATTCATTATGATGTACCATTATTCTTGGGAATTCTGCTTATTATGAGGTGGGCCCCCTATGCCTTCCTCAGCTTCAACTAACATTTACTGGGCAGGGGCATTATTCCCTGAGAAAACAATCCTGTTTACCCATGTAAGTATATAACTTTGAAAATCAACCAAACCATACAATAAGTAGACCTACGACCTAATAAAAGCTGGTAAAACTAATGTTAACGTCAGTTTCCTCACTCGAAAGCGATGTCAGTGATAGGCGAGCCCAGCGTTTGAACCCCGCACATACTAATCCGCGGTCGAATATCTTACCGACATCACCACAAAAATAAAAATGGGAAAGTAAATAATAGTGAACTCAAATATCATGCAGTATTGTACATGTGTACAGCAACTAAAGCACCAAAAGCCATTTTCTTTCCAGCTGTTCACCTTCAGCCATGCTACACAGCAAAATATCACAACGTAGCAGAATTTTAAACCAGATTACAACGCTTGCAAGAAGATTAACCTTTTCCCCAGAAGCTGAGCCGCGCCCAGTTGTTCCTGGGCTTGACGTGCCAGCGCCTCTCGCAATACTCGTCTCTCTCGTCCAGCGTGAACTCCAGTGGTGGAAACATGTCCGTGACGTTGTTAGTGCCTCCAGGCATCATGAACTCTGTACATGACTGATTGATTTATCAATCAATTATTCAATCATTAGAAAAACAAACTTCTATTTGCTCACGAGTTGCTGACTGAAAATGTAAAGTTTTGAAACAAGTACATCGTCATCATCATCATTTTCCCTTAAATCACAGTTTAGCTAGGGTCGGAAATAGGCCTAAACTAATAGACCTTCTCCAATCCTCTCTGTCCCACACCACATCATCTGTAACTAGTTCTCTCTTCCTTCCAAACTCTCTTTACCACATCCTCATTTGCCTTTCTCACAATACGCCCATACCATCTCAATCTCGACCGAGCCAACCAATCCCTGATCCCCTCAACACTCAAATCTATCCTCACATATTCATTTTCCTCACATATTCATTTTCATTTTCACATATTCATTTCTCCATATTGTCTTTCCTGGTTTTACTACACATTAAACATATCACTCTCATTTCTGACACATGCAAACTCTGTAAATGTTCCGTTGTAGTGCCGAACGCTCCGAACCATACATTAATACTGGCACTACCACAGAACTATAAAATTTGCCTTTCAATCTGAGTGGTGTTTTCCTATCACACAGCACTCCACTAGCTGCCCTTCACTTTGCCCACCCAGCTTCAATCTGACTAGTAACCTCCTTTTCCAACTCCCTATTATCCTCTATTTTAGACCGCAGATACCTAAATGTCTGTTACCCTCCTTATCTCCACCCCCTGACTTATTATCTCCGTTTATCATCTCACCCTTCCATCTACTCTCCGAATGCTCCGTTTTTTCCCTATTCACTCTCAGTCCTTTACTTTCCAGTGCCTCTCTCACATTTTCCAACATCTCGCTTACTTTCTCCACAGTGTCTCCTACTATCACCAGATCATCTGCAAATAGCATGCACTATGGGGCCTCCTCAATAACTCCTTTAAGCAACTCATCCATAATCAATATAAATAAATACGGAATTACGGCTGAAGGATGTGTACCTCAAAACTCTCTGAATGTCCACTCTCCACTCTCACATTAGTCCTCACCCTACTGTACATATCTTTGATTAACTCAACATACCTCCAGTTCACTTTCCTCTTCTTCAAAACTTTCCACACCAGTTCCCTCGGAACCCTATCATAGCCCTCCTACAGGTCCACAAATACCACCTTTATCTTCTCCCTCTTTTTCCTTTTCTTCTCCATCAACTACCTCAACATAAAGATCAGCTCTGTTGTAGACCTTCCGGGCATAAACCCAAACTTGTTACTCTAAATGCTTGTTGAACCTACACTCCACTACTATCTCCCATGCCTCCATTGAATAACTCATCAGCTTAATATCTCTATAATTCTTAAATACCTCTATAATTCTTACACCGTATATCCCAGTCCATATTTCCCTACATGCCCATTTAAAACCCCTCCCACTACCAATCTTTCCTCCTCACAATACTCACTCAACAATTCGTCAAACTCTTTCCAGAACTTTTGCTTCTGTTCCCTTCCGCACCCAACTTGAGGAGCATAAACACTTAACACATTTAATCTCTCACCCTCATATACCAGTTTTACTAGCATCAGCCTACTACTTTTTCTTTTTACCTCAATCATCCCCATCGACATCCTCTTATTCAGCATTACTCCTACACCATTCCTACCACTACTCTTTCCTACAAACCACAGCTTTTATCTATCACACATAAGCCTGGAACTAGCCCCCTTTCCACCTGGTCTCCTGTACACAGTACACATACCCCTTCTCCTCTTCAACATGGCCTCAACTTCTCTACCTTTCCCTGTCATTGATCCTACATTTAGTGTTGCAAACCTGATATTTTGCCTGACGAGGGGTTTCGTATAATGTCGATCTGGGTGGCCCAAGAGGTAAAATAAGATTTGCACACAACATAACATATGAACTGAATGAAGCAGTACCTATACGGTACCTTTACAAAGAGCATTCCTTGTCTCATAGAAGAGATCAAATCAATAGGGCGTTGCTATGGTAACGCGCTTTTAGGCTCGCGCGATTAGTAGGCTATAGAGCATTTTTATGAGAAAGGTGTACACTCTGGGACAAAATCTTTGACTATTCCGTGTAATGAAGTTTCTCGTTTTTTCTTATGTTTTGGCGTAAGCCTTACGAGTCATAAAAATTATTAATAAGAAATAATTCTTATGAATATCGCAGTGGTTAGAGGCGTCAGATGGGTCATGAGCCCATTCGTGGGCTCTGATTGGTTGGCGAAGTCTCATTATGTAGAATGTAGTACAACGATGAAAATATGCAGCCAGGTCATAATCGTCGACAATAGTTTATGTAATTTCCAAGGTTTATTCAATAAGAAACGAAAATAAATTATGTCGCACTCGTTCAACCATCGTTTAGACGTCAACTGACTGTTGACTGAGTTAAGAGCTGCTGTTGAAACGAGATTCTTTAATTTTAGCTGTGAAATTTGGCTGAAACTGGTAAGCTCAAGAATGTTTACAAGCTGTTGCATGGTAATGAATGGTTTACTGTTTTCTATTTTGATGGTACTTTCTAGGAATACCAAGTATGTGATCACTTAGAGTGCATAATTATATTAGTTACAAACCTTTCGTACGGCCAGGTCCATATTCCAACTCACAGTTTACGTTCGCGTTCATTCTTTCACAATAGTACTGCTAATTAAAAGTAACTAAGAATTAATAGATCTGTCAATTAAACACAATTCTTAATTCGCAAGATGACATGCAGAAGAAGATGAACACCTGATAGTCCCACGCCAGACTGTCGCTGCCAGTGCCACATCCCGTGGGGTCCGCACACTCCACGTACTCCCCCTCCACATCATGACATCTGCCCTCTCCATACACCAGTCCTACAACAGTACCCTCTCCATACACCAGTCTTACAACATCACCCTCTCCATACACCAGTCCTACAACATCACCCTCTCCATACACCAGTCTTACAACATCACCCTCTCCATACACCAGTCCTACAACATCACCCTCTCCATACACCAATCCTACAATATCACCCCTCTCCATACACCAATCCTACAACATCACCCCTATCCATACACCAGTCCCACAACACCACCCCTCTCCATACACCAGTCCTACAATATCACCCCTCTCCATACACCAGTCCTACAACATCACCCCTCTCCATACACCAGTCCTACAACATCACCCCTCTCCATACACCAGTCCTACAACATCACCCCTCTCCATACACCAGTCCTACAATCCATACATTAGTCCTACAACATCACCCCTCTCCATACACCAGTCTTACAACATCACCCTCTCCATACACCAGTCCTACAACATCACCCTCTCCATACACCAATCCTACAATATCACCCCTCTCCATACACCAATCCTACAACATCACCCCTCTCCATACACTAGCCCTACAACATCACTCCTCTCCATACACCAGTCCTACAACATCACCCCTCTCCATACACCAGTCCTACAATATCACCCCTCTCCATACACCAGTCCTACAATATCACCCCTCTCCATACACCAGTCCTACAATATCACCCCTCTCCATACACCAGTCCTACAATATCACCCCTCTCCATACACCAGTCCTACAATATCACCCCTCTCCATACACCAATCCTACAATCACTCCTCTCCTCAGTGCTCAAGTAGACCAAATACGATTAACTTAATCAACTATTGCATCTAATAAGATAACGCAATAACTTATTCCACAGAATACTCGGTTAATAGTAAAATGTGCACCATTTTGAAATGAAGGTAGGTTAGAGTACTATAAATTTAATACATAACAATTAAACATAAAATAGTTAAATCTTTTATGTTTTATGTAATAATTGAAATTAATACATGAATCAGAAAGCAATAATAAAAATTATAAAGCCATATAACTAAATGTAATGCTTAGTTCCTTAATTTCGCAGGAGTTCTCTGAGAAAGATGGATTAGGTTAGGGGATAAAACATTGATTTTGCATTTCATCATTACTATTAAACTTCAATTAAAAATTATTGAGAGAATCTCATGGAATACTGCATTTATAAGCAATATTTACAAAATTTATTCCTAATCTAATTAATCTCCATTATATAATGTAACTTACTGAAAAATATGAGAGTGGCAAATGATCATGGTATGCTTACTGGATTGAAAGAAGGGTTGCAAAGGGCTACGGAGGATCTGAAGGTCATGGCATTGAGATGTGGAACGAAGATTACTGTAGACAAGGCAAAGGCAGTGAGAGTTACATGTACCAGGAATTACAGGAATTTAAATATTATTTTATTGAATATTGTAAGATTTGAGCTAATACGATGCTTCAAGTATTTCAGTCACACCATTTCCCACGAAGGGAAGTGCGAAAGGAAAATAAAATGTAGACTTGCACAAGCGAAAGAGGCCTTCGAAAAGAGATTAAAAATAGATAAAAGTGATGAGAGTCTCTAGGAATTACAAAGATAGGCCCGAGATCTGACATTACAAGAGGGATGGGTTGCTAAACGATATGATAGACGGAAGAATGCAAGGAAAAGGTTAGAGAGAAATTGATAAAGACGATGACCTAATAGCAAATTCGTATATAGAGATGAAAGGAAAGCTAAGAATAGAATTGGTTGAAAGAATTAAATCCAATAGATCTACTTTAGCTCATTGTTATAATAAGTTTCATTGTCACAAGCATTTAATTAATCTGCAATAATACAATATCATGGGATTCGTTGAGTGCGTTTCAACATTGATTATTTTGATTAGTTAGTTTCTTTGAAATTGTATACTGGGCTATCTTGTTTAATTATTTCTAGAATTTTTCTTAAGTTTCAATTTTGAACTAATTAAGTGCTACTCTGTGTTTCTGTTTAGTTCTTTGTGTTTCTCTGTAGTGATTCTCTGTAGCTCAGATTTATCGGCAGAAGCAATATTCTCTTTTTAAATTCCTGTTGTTAATATTTAAAACTTTAGTAACTAGAATTTATTTTACTTGTACTTCAGGTTTATTTCGTTTGCCTAGTTATTTTTAAATTTGTATGATTGAGGGTAGGTCAACTAGATAGGTTACTTGTGACCTCTTTGACGGCCTTGTTTTTGTATGTCACTGTATATTTTGAGTGTATCGAAAATAAACATAGTTATCTCTCTTAAACATAGTTCTCAATAGAACTACTGTTAAGCAAACCTGGGACGATCACTCGATAGGTTCATTTGCTAGGAGTACCATACAGGATCGTATAATTTAGGAACACACGATAAGTTAGTCTGATGACTAGATAGAGACGCTAAAGACAGCGTCATCTAGATAGTAAACACTGACCTATAACAGCAGCTAGGCCAGACAATGAACTCGAAGAATTGAGGATTCGCTTACACGCTTCCTGAAACCAACAATAATCAGCAGATAATAATCAATAGAACAACAACTAACTAACTATAGTCAGTCAGTCGACAAGTCAGCCACTGATAAATCAACCAGCGAGTTTAGCAGTAGCCTACGTACTCATTCAATGAATTGAAGAACTAGATTAATATGACAAAACTAATCAAATACTTATACAAAACTAATCACGCATCAATCACTATTGCTTTATGTAAGTATCAGAAGCGCTGAATGTCACAGGAGAGAAAATTTTGAAAACAATTTTTCAAGAGAGACCATTTTTTTGACAAAAGACAGACAATTGTTTGGCCTCCAAACAATTTTATCCTGAGCCTTCTTTTTTATATCTATATAAGAATATATTATCAAATATCATGTTATCATCCTTTATATCACTCCGCCTCTAACTCTTTACCCTTTCATTCGTCTTGTATTACCTCTTTCAGCAACCTATCCTCCATTCAACTCTTATTTCTCTTTCTTGTTACACATATAAACTGCACATCTGTACAGAATCTCTGGAGAAGGTCTTTATTTGTAATTTTGTGAGTCAAACTAATCTCTTAAATCTGTCTCTACAGCCACATTTCCTAAGCTTTCAGTCGTTTCCTGGCGACCTCTTTTCTAATCAACTACATTTCATATTCGTACAGAAGTGTCACACCATTAGTGTCACAAACGTTATTTTGGCGGTTATTTCAAATACTTTTGTTAGAATTTTTATTCTACATTTTATTTCCGTCTCACACTTTCCATCATCCGTAATGATGTGGCCCAGATATTTGAAGTTTCGTATCTCTTCCGTTTCTTCTATGACCTCTTTTAATAGACTTTCCCCCCTTAGAATATTCCCTCAAGATATCAATTTCTAAAAATTTCTTGCAAATAAAAATGATGTTTTATTTAGGAATTATAAATATGACACTGAGCATAAATTTATACTCGCCAGAAGACAGCGCTGTAATAAGCGACAGACAGATAGACAGAACTGGTTCATTTTATTTATAATGATATTTATCAATTGCCTTTCTGTATTGGTCAACCTTATTCACCACTTCTTTGCTCGAATTTTGGTCAGCCTATTTAATGTATCAAATGGAGTAACAAAACAACACTACGTGTACATTTTTAATATTTTGCATATGGAAGTAAAGTGTAGATCTTATCAATGTTATCGTGAAATATGTACTTCACAATACTATATGCATCACAATACTATATGCATCACAATACTATATGCATCACAATACTATATGCATCACAATACTATATGCATCACAATACTATATGCATCACAATACTATATGCATCACAATACTATATGCATCACAATACTGTATGCATCACAATACTATATGCATCACAATACTATATGCATCACAATACTATATGCATCTCAATACTACCATTAATATTAGGTTTAAATCAGCTTCAATATCTTATGACGACATGTTTGAAATTTTTCCAGTACTCCTTGAACACTTGTTCACTGAACACTTGTTCAAAGAACACCTATTGACTTAACACTTGTTCACTGAACACTTGTTCACTGAACACCTATTGACTGAACACTTGTTCACTGAACACTTGTTCACTGAACACCTGTTTACTGAACACCAGTTCACTGAACACTTGTTCACTGAACACTTGTTCACTGAACACCTATTGACTTAACACTTGTTCACTGAACACTTGTTCACTGAACACCTATTGACTGAACACTTGTTCACTGAACACCTGTTTACTGAACACCAGTTCACTGAACACTTGTTCACTGAACACTTGTTCACTGAACACCTGTTTACTGAACACTTGTTCACTGAACACCTGTTCACTGAACACCAGTATACTGAGCAATTGTTCATTAAACAATTGTTCATTGCTCACTGAATACTTGTTCACTGAACACTAGTTCACTGAACACCTGTTCACTGAACACTAGTTCACTGAACACCTGTTCACTGAACACTAGTTCACTGAACACCTGTTCACTGAACACTAGTTCACTGAACACCTGTTCACTGAACACTAGTTCACTGAACACCTGTTCACTGAACACTAGTTCACTGAACACCTGTTCACTGAACACTAGTTCACTGAACACCTGTTCACTGAACACTAGTTCACTGAACACAATGTTCACTTAACACTTGTTTACTGAACATTGTTTACTGAACATTGTTTACTGAACATTGTTCACTGAACATTGTTCACTGAACATTGTTCACTGAACATTGTTCACTGAACATTGTTCACTGAACATTGTTCACTGAACATTGTTCACTGAACATTGTTCACTGAACATTGTTCACTGAACATTGTTCACTGAACATTGTTTACTGAACATTGTTTACTGAACATTAGTTCACTGAGCATTTTTTTTACTGAAAACATGTTCACTGAGAAATTGTTCATTAAACAATTGTTCACGAAACATTGTTTACTGAACACTAATTACTATTTATTGAAAATTTGTTCACTAGCACTTGCTCACCGAACACTTGCTCATTGAACACTTCTTCACCGAAAACATATTTACTGAACACTTAGTCACTGAACATGTTGTTTATTGAACATGTTGTTCATTGAACAGATCGTTTGAATATAGTACAAGCAATGCAGCATGAGAAGAGAACTCAGTATATCAGTACAGATGTGTAACTCTTCATGACTGGCTGCGCGGATTACCTTGACAGGATAGCCCGGTAGAGGGGTGAGGAAGTCAGTGGGGTAGGGATAATCCATCATGGCGAGTATAGTGAAAGCGTTCCTCATCCAACCAATCATCAGTCTGTAGTCCTCTGCTTTCACTGTTTTGCAGAGGTTGAACGTTCTAGAGATATTCTTTAACCCTTTAAAAAGATACAGTAGTTAGATAAAACATGGTAGCTAATAAAATAAATAAAACTTAAACATTTAGATTTCATGCATAGTTCAAAGAGAGCTATGATAGATAAGTATCAAGCTCCCGCTAAAGATAGTAAACTGCTTGGGAATTTTCTACGCTCGTAACAGTCTCAAAGGTCTCACAGCTGATCAAAAGAAAAAATGAAGTCGGTTATGATCTAATGAATTCGAGTTTCACAATTTCAGGATACATTTAAACTTATTAAACACAGTGTTATTCCATATATTAATATATTAAGAAAAAAATACAAATATCAGAAAGAAAACTAATTCTTGCAAATGTATAGTTGTTAAAACATATCTCAAAACCTTCAACATAATATGGTGCTTGGGTGCTCTAACTTTACAGCTAGTGAAATCCAAATGAAAACTACAACAGAAACAAAGCAAGGAAACTCCCTAGCACCGTCGGTTGTCATATGTGCAACCACAGGACGAAAAAACACTAAACATAAAAGTAGAATTACATGAATAAAATTAATATATTTAATATAAAAAAGATTTAACATTCTGCTCGTCGCCTAAAGGTAACAACAGGGAAGCCTCAAGAGAATTATTACAAATTCTACTACTACATTTAATGTTAATGTAAATCAAAGAATGATGACGCGAGAGATGACCAAACCTTTAGCAGGTCTTAAGGTATAAAACAAATTTTCACATTATCAATTACACTGTTAGTCACTAAATGATACTTAGTACCCATCTTTTCACGCAATCATTCTCAATAAATTATGGGTTCTAATAAATTAACAGGCACCTTCATTTGTACATGTATTTGATTGTACACAATTGCCTTGATCTATAAAGCCTGTTTGTTGTAGTCTATTTTTGTTAGTAATTTTGCATGTAGAATTTCCTCAGTGATGATATAGGCCTGGGCTCGCCCGTCACTGACATCGCTTTTGAGTAAGGAAACTGACGTTTTTTACTTAAGCTTTACCAGCTTTTTTGCCTACTCGACTGAACATTAAGCATTAATCTTTACTCGATCTGCTATACGGCAGAAAAAAAAATTGCTATATTTACTATAGAATCCTAAAAGGTTTGAAGAAAAAAATTAAATGAAATAGTTGCGGATAGAAGAGTACGGTTCTTGGGCCATGTATTAAGAATGCCTGATGATATATATATGCAAAGACTGCAATGAATTTGAAGCCAAGTCAAGGAAAGAGGAAAAGAGGAAGACCTAGAAGTGCTTGGTTCAGCACAATCAACAAAGATTTGAAAACTTTGAACATTTCAAGGGAAGATGCTGTGAGGGTTGCTAAAGACAGCAAAGAATGGAGGAATGTTGCCGCCCTATGATCTCTTCAGAACGCAAGGAACTAATGACGATTATTATTCCGACGGTCAAAAAAGTCATCATTCAAGAAAACTTAAAGAGTTAAATTAATACTATAAATTTAAGCAAAACCTTCACTTCCAGCTGAAAAGAGAGCATTCACAGCAGTAAATGCCTTTATAACAGAATCCTTGCATCCAGGAACAGCGTCGTTAAAACTCTTAAAAAACAATTTAACATCAATAGAATTTTATAGAAATAGGATAATTGACTGTTAATATGAGTATTATTTTTACAATCATATTTACTACTTTTGCTCTTAGAGTTTGATAGAAAATTAAGATCCACTAAATACTGCCACTGACGCTCCTGTATAATTAGTTACTTGGCTATATACAGTCAAGAGTAAAAACTTGTTTAGAAATAAACGTTAATATTATATTTAAGTCTAATTAAGTAGGTCTAATTAAGTAAGTCTAATTAAGTAAGTCTAATTAAGTAAGTCTAATTAAGTAAGTCTAATTAAGTAAGTCTAATTAAGTAAGTCTAATTAAGTAAGTCTAATTAAGTAAGTCTAATTAAGTAAGTCTAATTAAGTAAGTCTAATTTCACAGTGTTGTTCTCGGATGCTTGAAAAATAGACCAACCGTGTACTGCACATGTCGTAAAAGGCGACATAAAAACTAGATCCAAACCAATGTCAGAAAGGGCATTCGGTTGGTGAGAGCCCAGGCTCCAGAAATTACTACAAAATTTAAAAGAACGGAAAAGAGAGGTACACCACAACTGACGTGGGATGCAGTGAATAAGAAGGACATGAAAAATAGGGGGTTGACTGATAAAACGGTGTGGAACAGACAGGATTGGAGAAGGTCTATTCGGATCCCAATCCTAGTTAAACTGGGATTCAAGGGAATGTTATGAAGATGATGATTACAATTAAGTCTAATTCGCTATCTACTAAACAGATAAACAGATATTAGCGAGGCAACGAGTGTTCATAAAATCCAAAAGTGACTATCCCTTCGATAAAACCTTCGATATCGGAGTGTCATAAAAATGGCTATAAGTTGCAGAGCCAGTCCATCAGTAGTCGAGGTGATAGACAATGTCCAAGAGAAAATCAATAAGTGATAATAATAAAATAACTGATAAAGACTACGAATCACATCACATGTTATTAAGAGAAGGGATATCGCTTCCGAAGAAATCAACACCGATTAAAATTGACTCTCTCTTGAAATTAAAGATGGCTGATAAAAACTACAACAGTGAAATAAACTTCAATTCTGTCTCGTAAAAAGCTCAATTTAGAGCAGATGTTTTGCACACTAGACCCGCGGGCCGTATGCGGAGTATATTAAGTGGCCCGTGTATATATTGCGATCTTACGTTCGATTTTATTCCTTTGCTTTGTGTTTTCACCACTCTTGTATGTCTCAATTTCTTCGCCGAGTGTCATATATTATATTATTAAGGATATAATTAGTATTATTACTGTTGTTGTTGCTGATATTGATTACAGGACATTAATTAATAACATCCCCATTCGAAATGTTGAATAAACTGAATGTCAAACTTCAGGGTAACGGTTTCTTTGCAAATGAAACGAATAAGCATGTTTAGTCATTTCAGGCAAACTATCACTTTTCTCTAGTTTTTTCCATTTCATTTTGCTGAAACTGAAAATGATTTCTGATGAACTAGCTAACAAGTACACGGCTCATTAAAATTCCTTGATTGTCGAATTTGAAAGAGGTTTCAACTTTCAAAAACCTGGTACCACTCTTCAATATCCTCACTGAGTTCAGTAGTGCAGAAGTTGATTCAGCCCCAGAATATATACAGTTAGACCTGCTTGACCTACAAGCTACCTGAAGGAGAAGTTTAAGACAGCAACTCTATTGGAGTTCTACGCATGTTTACAAGATTGGCGACTCCACACATAGGAAACTTTGGTGCCAAGCGTTTGCCATTGTTTGGGTCCACATACATTTGTGAACAAGAGGTTACTGGCCTGACCCAGTGGCGAAGTCGGTAAGATACTCGACCGCGGATCAGTATGTGGGGGGTAGGATTCAAATCCTGGGCTCGCTCGTCACTGACATCGCTTTCAAGTGAGGAAACTGACGATAACCTTAGCTTTACCAGCTTTATTGTACGAAAATAGTTAAGTCTAAGAGCGGATGGATGTGGACTGACTGCAGTCATGCGAATTACAACCAGTGAAATTGTTCCACAGTTCAAGAGCATTATTCGAATTTGTCAACATACATGTACATCCCATTAATTATAATTGCTCACTATAGTCAGCACGGGTATAAATTGCCTTCCTTCGTCTTTATAACTATTGTGATATGTAAAAATAAACTTTCGCTAAAATAATTAGGAATAGTTAAATCTAAATACCAAAGTATCCACTGGTTGAGTTTGTATTTCTAAATATTACGTGAATAATAAAATGATAAATACTTGATTTAAAAAGCTGGTAAAGCTACTGTTAACGTCAGTTTCCTAACTCGAAGGCGATGTCATTGACGGGCGAGACCGGGATTTGAACCCCGCACACAGTGACCCGCGGTCGAATATCTTACCGTCACAGCCACTGGCTACAGCCATTAGCATTACATTCATTACTGAATTCATAATGCTTAATTCATTTTAGTATCTAGACAAAAATATATATGCGAGTGTCTTTTTATATTGAGTATTAGCGATTTACAGGTTTACTCAATTAACAATCAAATTTTCAATGTGGACCACCTTAAAAATGTTTGCTTGATCTAGAGTCAATAACCTCTTGAATTAAAAGAGCAGCTATACCTTGGTGACATCAATGAAGAACTGACTGCGAGGAGAAAGGTTGGCGACAACAAATATTGGAGCACTGGACGCAATGCTGCCTGCGATAATGTTGGGGTAGTGCATCCTCATATAGGCGCTCAGCATTCCTCCATAGCTACAATGTACATACAGCATAAATGCTTCGGCTAGTGTTCGATCAAACGGCAGGCGTAAGGTACAAATTTCTATTTAGCCTACAACTAGTTTTATTTGTTTTCTTACCTTTCTGTAAGAACTACATCGTTCAACTGGGGCTCATGCACACACACTAAACGTTTTACTTTACTTCAAATTTTTGGAAATTTGAAACTTCCGAAAACTGAAATATTGAAATTTTGATTTGGAATATGAAAAAATATGACTACCGAAGTGATATTCCGTTGTCTTCCTCAATCGTAGTTTAGGACATAGGAAATGTATTGCAGGTATATTCCGCAATTTCCAGGAAAAATCTTAGTACTCTAATATATCATATGTGAATATTCTCAGATAAGCATTTACAGCATAATTAAAGTTAACTATTGCACACCTAAACGAAGGTCAAGGCCAAATTTAGCTAATGGAGGGCAATAAAAAGCTAAAAAGCTAAGGTTTCCTCACTCGAAAGTAATGTCAGTGACGGGCGAGCCCAGGATTAAATGAAATAGGAAATAAAAAGAAAAGCTGGAGAGGCCATATTATAAGGGGGATGACATGCTGATGAATATTATAAAAGGGAGAATTCAACGGAAATGAGTTAGAGGCAGACCAAGACATGGGATAGCCATCTTGCAAGCCGTTAGGCAGTGCAAGGAGGAAGCGTGGAATGTAACAAACGAATGAATGCTTGACGTTGTTAAGTCATGTTACAAATTGATAAATAACTCTAGCCATTTATATTTCATCCTAACTTTAAAATCACTAAGTATTATACTATCATTTCAATATTTGTAAGTATTATAATATCAGGATAAACAGGATGGTTTCCTCAGGTACGACGCCCCTGCCCAGTCGAACCAGAGGAAGGCATAGAAGGCCTAATTTAAAAACTCGTTATAAGCAGAATCCTCCAAGAAAATGGTATATAAAAACAAGAATGAGTAGCCTATTGTAGCATTGCTAGAGGATTTAAAGTTCCACTCATATACTTCATACATGAAGAGGAAAATGGAAGACAGAGAAAAGTAGACGCGTTATATACAATGGACCTGCCAGTAGGCAGTGCACAGAGAGAAAGAATATCATTTCTATTAACGAAATCATCAGTAATTATGACCTAGTACTGTTATTATTACGATTAAGTTAAAATTTTCTTTATTACTCAAATGCCAAAGCCGTGAAATTCAATTAACCATATACATAGTGTTCTAAATGGAATTGGCTGGAGCTCTATTTGGTTGGAGCCAGTGGCGATGACAGTAAGATATTCCAACGCGGATCAGTATATGCGGGGTTCAAATCCTGGGCTCGTCCGTCACCTGACATAGCTTTCGAGTGAAGAAACTGACGTAAACATTAGCTCTAGCTCTCAACCATCAGTAATCAAAAGCGGGTTTGGCTACAGCAATACAGAACCGGCTTCGGGGTTTGGGATAAAGTTTTTGTAACATATATTTTTTATTATTTCTTTTTGAAAATTTCTAGGGGTAGATTCTAAGCTTAGAGCTAAAGGGGATACCCCGTCCAGCAGCCCTAAACCTCCTATAACTATCTTCTTCTTCAGCACTGCCTAATGGCAGGCCCATGGCGAATAACATGGCCACTACTATAGGATGCTTTACGGCAAAAGTACGGCGGCGAAGACTTAGGGAGAATGTAGAACGTTATGTATGAATGTACATATCTCTATGTGCGCATGTTTGGATTATGTATATACGTAGGTGCGTCCATAAGGATGTGTTTAGGTATGGATGTGTGTAAGCATGGATTTGTGTACCGTACACACATCCGTATGTACACACATTCGTATGTACACACATCCTGACGGACACAGTGCATGTATGGATGTGTGTACGCATGAATAAGTGTATGTATGGAAGCGTGTACGTAAGGAAATGTGTATGTATAGATGCATGGAGACTACGTAAGGAAATGTGTATGTATAGATGCATGGAGACTACGTATGGAAATGTGTACAACTGTACACATGAATGATTGCACGTTTGGATGTGTGTACATATTGATGTTGGTACGATGGATGTGTGTAAGGACATATGGATGTACAGATGCAAGAATGTACAGAAGTATGGATGTATGGATGTATGAATGTACAGAAGTATGGATGTATGGATGTATGCATGTACAGAAGTATGGATGTACGGATGTATGAATGAATGTATGGATGGGTGGACGGGTGTATGAATGTATGTATGGATGGGTGGATGGATGGATGAATGGGGACGGAAGGACCGACAGGCAGACAGACAGACAGATATAGATTTAAGCTATAGAGCTCATTTTAACGTGTTTCTTTATTAAAAATTGCTCTCGGAGACGGTCCGGCTAATATAGTTACTTTATTATTATTGCTTTCCTATGCCATGTGTGTATGGCTTTGCAAGACTACAAAAATATGGTTTGCTTCCGTAGCATATTTAACAAAACGTCATTCCAGATAGGTGAACAGGAGTAGAAATAAAAGAATCATTATATTACGGGCTTTAAACATAATCTTTTAAAATAAGTAACCATTATTGATAAAATATTAGTAGTAATAATGGCAAATATAATACTAGTTAATAATAATAATAATAACAATAATACTAAAAATAGGAGATAGTGTAAAAACATAGTCATGTAATTTAAAAGCCAAAATTCTTATCTTCGGAAGATGAAATGAGCAACCTACAGGAATAATTTCTAATCGAATTTTATTAGATCAGAAATCCCTATATTTTATTATACTAGTGACCGAGATGCTCAAAATAACTAGCGTCTGGAGTTCTGATGAAATTTACCAACTATTACACAGCTCGCGTAGTTGGTATGGTTTCACCGCAGCAGTCTCTTGTTAGCATACATGTATATTTATGACTCTTTCAAGCCCAAACCCTAAACCTACTCCCTAATCCTAAACCTAACCCTAAACTTGAGCATAAACCTTATTGTTAAAAATTATAGAAAAATTAAAATCTATGTTAAAAAAAGTGGCAGGACCGGCAATCGAACACGATACGTCTCAATCTTCAGTCCGACGCTAAACCACTAGACTACGAAGCTGTCTATTCGCTGAAGTTCAATTGATGCCTTTAATAGATTGAAATAGATAACGCGTTAAATCTTATAGAATATAATGTAAAAAAACCGCGATATGTTGTGTTATAGTTTGTGAAATTTCTTCAGAATTGTAGACACTTAGTCTCAAAATAACTTAGAATAAAAGCCATTTGTAAATACCTTCCACCAAACACAATAATTGGACACGACGTAGCATTAAGCTCAATCTTGAGATAGTCCAATAGAACGACGTAGTCAGCCATTGCCTGCTCTGCTGTCAGCAGGTCAATATACGGGTGATCAAAACTACCATTGCCAAATGGAATAGAATTACCGTAAAATCTCTGAAAGTAAATACACAAACTCCACAGGTCCACAGGTCTACAGAGTACAATTATATAGATATTTTTACTATTAGTGAGTTTGCTAATATTTGTTATTACATTTTTCTGTTTTATTTAAACTTCATTTATTCCTTTAATTGGCAGGCTCCTTGGTGGATGCCTGTTAATTATAGGAATAAACAGTATGAAAATTAAGCACATGCAAATGTACCCAAGAACTTATTGACAGTTTATACTGCTACGTTTGGCATCATTTGTAAGTACTGGAAAAACCGATGTGTAAATTGTAATTTGATGCAATTTTAAAGTAGATTATTTGTATTTTGGCCAAGATGAAAGATTCTACCTATTCTGCATAATTGTTCTCCTATCTGGTCACCGCATCGCATCTGGTAGGTGATATTTTGATACTTGAATTGGTGCAACAGAATTTCACTAGGCGAATCCCACAGCTAAAAAATAATCCTCATAAAGATAGATTAACATTTTTGAATTTGAGGACTCTTGAACGTAGAGGGTTACATTCTGAATTAGTATTTCATTTTTAAATTTTTATGGGCTGGTTGAAGGTAAACCGGAGGACTATAGATTGCTACTGTCTAGTAGGAAATCTCGTGGGCATTCACTATAGATGTATAGGCCTACTGACCAGTACAGAATCGACGCTCGTAGATAATATTTCTGTATTAGAGTCTGTGAACCATGGAACTCACTGCCAGATTCTGTGGTCAAATGTAGTGTTACTTTATTTAAGCGCAATTTAGAAAGATCGATTTCAATAAACATTTGATTTTTATAGCTTAGTATACAGGGTGAGTAAAAAAAGTGATAACACCTGCAAAAAGTTTGAATATCTCAGGTGATTGTTAATATATTTTTTTTAATTTTACCAATTACTAAATGACTAAGTTTTGATAAGGTGGCTAAATTAATACATAGATTGGCCAGTTATGAAAGTTTCAGCAGAGCAACTCCGCCCACTTTTTTGAATGTACTGTATATAAAAATTATATTTAGTTTAATTTTGTGGGCCCTGAAAAGGGTCGTTGTGGTGGTTCAGAAAGAACCAGTTGTATTTGCTAGCTTACTGTCTATTCGATATGCTTTCCTCCAGCTGCTACGCAGGACTGCAGGAAAGCTACTGCAGTAGCTTTCGGAACGCTAGAACAGCCTTGTTGATTCCAGCTTGGGGAAGTCACTCTCGAATTGATTGTAGCACTTCCTGCAGTTCTGTCTTGTTTTTAGGCTTCGACTTGTGTTTCTGATAGATATGTAGCATGGTTCCCCAGACATGGTACTCATGAGGATTTGATCAGGAGAGTTTGGAGGCCATTCAATCTTCTTAATGAAAAGCGGATTTCCTCGCTGATTCATTTCTGTGCATGACGACATGCATGAGCCGGAGCAACATACTGCCGAAAAATGAAACCATTTGGTAGAAGAGTATTGCAAATCATTAAACGGCTTGAGAAGTAAGGCATTGACGTAATACTGAGCGTTCGATCGTTCACCTTTTCCTTCTCACCAATGAAGTGTAATTTGCCCTTACCGTTGTAGCACACGCCATTTTTAGGTAAAAAATAGGGGATTGCTCTGCTGAAACTTTCATAACTATCTGTGAATGACCTGAAACTTTCATACAATCTATGGCATAAAATGGATGAAAATTGGCCACCCCATCCAACATTAGTCCTTTAGTAATTGGTAAAAGTTTGATTTGAAAATATTAACCATAGCCTGAGATTCAAACTTTTTGCAGGTGTTATCTTTTCTTTTACTCACCTTGTGCATAGTGTACATGTATTTTTCTATATATATATATATATATATATATATATATATATATATATATATATATATATATATATATATATATATATAAATAATGTGACCATTGGTATGTTGTAAATGCAATTCTATGATATTTTAACGAAACTTTATTATTTATTCTTTTATTAGGGCACATGCTAGAGTCTGCCTGCAACCCATTGTGTTTTTTTCAATTCACATGAATTGCTGCATAGTGTTGTAAAACTTTTCAAGCTGTACTGTGTGAAATGATTAAATACAAGAAGTCATTTGGAACTTGAAAGTCGATGACATTTTTCCAAGTAATTTAAAATTTGTAATTCAATTTTATCGGAGCCTGTTATTTGCACACCTCTGTTTGTACTGAAGAGTCTATCAGCACTCACGCTTCATAGAGAGCGCTCCATCAAGAGCTTTCCATAGATCAACAAATAAATTCTTTCACTAAGAAATGTTAGTAGCCTTAACCATGCCTTATGTCTCTCTCTCTTAACTAAGCACAGCTTATTGCCAAGTCCACAGAATATATCTCCTCCACATATTTCTCCTCTGCTATTCTCTTCATATATCATCATACTAGTTATCAAATCATCCCGCATCTCTAGTCTCGCTCATCCTCTTACTTTTTTCCTTCCATCCTTCCATCAATTACCTCTTTCAGCAAACCACTTCCTCTCAGTACAATTTAAACACACTCTGTGGAGATGTATGTATTCAAAGGAATTAATGATTATTTAATCTTTGATTTAGTTTAATTGATTTAATCAAAGCCAGCATGGCACAAGTAGAATTTTGGGTTTTATTTCAATCATTTCAATAGACAGCACGATTGAAGTATTTTTATTGAATTGAACAGCTACTATTTCCACGTGACGCAATAAAAACTATTATATTCTGGGATATAAACCATCCCAAGATCTTAATTATATTTATTCAGATTTTAATTATTCATATGATACTCTTAAAACAGGTAACAAGTGAAAGTTGTAAAACAACCAATAAAATTTAATAATATGAATAAATGATCCATGATTAAATTTTTTAGCTTGTTTCACAACCTTCATTTTATATATGCTTGAATAAAGAAATAAACAATAAGTATGCTAGTCTCAGACTTAGTCTAAGAATGATGCCCATTGCGTATGGAATAAGTGCCATAAACAATACATTATACAGACATTGTTTAATCAACATCACATACAATATGCAAAACTATGCATCTAAATTGACTATAAAAATTGTTCAAAGCCAACCCCCAGGACCCCTTTATTCTACGGGTCAACCCTCACTTTTGCTGGCCAACACCCCACTTCAGCTAAAATGCCTTTTTCTGACCTCCATCCCACCTCAAATGTTAAAAATCAAACACTGGTTGTCCAGTCGAAGCGTGACAATACTGCTTGGATATGCAGATATGTGTGCACAGCACTATGCAGAATCTAAAAAAGCTTTATCCATTCACCCAATTTGCTATCAACAATATAAAATTCAATAGATATAGGTAACTTACATGTTCTGCAAATACAACAAGTGCCTTCAATTTTTCAGCCACTTCAAACACGAAGCCTGTGTTGTTCCAAAATCCAACAATGTTTCCTTCATTACCAGCATAGAAAAATATAGGGCCTTTTCCTCTTGCCCACCATTTATCTGTAACATAATGAAGCTAAAGCTTATTCAATCCAAAATGAAATTATTCATCAGAAATTAGTTTAAACAAATATTTTAAATTTGTACAAAGAACATAAAAGATAAGTACATCAGCTAGAATTAGAGATGGGCAATAACTTATTAAAAGTAAACATTTTCAACTTTTAATTAACAAATTTAGTACAATTTAGCAACTTTTAACTAAAAAGGTAGTTATTATCTGGAGTGTCTCTCTCTCGCTCTCTCTCTCACTCTCTCTCTGAATTAGTAAAGTTTAGGCCATAGTAGCCTTTGCTTTCCTAAGCAAATACATAATAATAAAAATAAAAATAAAGGCACTAATAATAATATCTAGTATAACAAGCCAGTTCCGTTTCCGTTCCGGAAGCAGTGATGTTTCCAGGGGCTAGAAGTTTCTAATAGATTTTTCCCTAAACATTGCTTAACCATTTGCAAGAGCTCAATCGTTGATGAATCAGTATTAAGGTAGATCGCTGCTTAGAATTGGAATTAGCAATTCGATTACCAATTATTTTTATTTTTATTTAAAAGCTGATAAAGCTATGGCTAACTTCAGTTTCCTCATTCAAAAACCACGTCAGTGACGGGCGAGCCCAGGATTTAAACCCCGCACATACTGATCCGCGGTCGAGTATTTTACCGACTTCGTCACTGGCTCCAGCCAATTTATATATATATATATATATATACATATACAGGGTGAGTTAAAAAAAGTGATAACACCTGCAAAAAGTTTGAATATCTCAGGTTATTGTTAATATTTTAAAATCAAATATTTACCAATTACTAAAGGACTAACTTTTGATGAGGTGGCCAATTTTCAAATATTTTAATCTCTAGATTGACCAGCTATACAAGTTTCAGCAGAGCAACCCCCTATTTTTTACATAAAATGGCGTTTGCTACAACGGTAAGGGCAAATTGCACTTCATTGGCGAGAAGGAAAAGGTGACCGCTCAGTATTGCGTCAATACTTTACTTTCCTAGCTGTTTGATGATTGCAATGCTCTTCTATGAAACAGTTTCATCTTTCAGCAGGATGGTGCTCCGGCTCATGCATCTCGTCATGCAAAGGAATGGATCAGCGACAGAAATCCGCATTTCATCAAGAAGAGTGAACGACCTCCAAACTCTCCCGATCCAAAATCCTCTGGAATACCATGTCTGGGGAACCATGCTGCACTTTTATCAGAAACATCAGTCGAAGCCTAAAAACAAGACAGAGCTGCAGGAAGTGCTACCTACCATCAATTTGGGAGAGACTGCCCCAAGTTGGAATCAACAAGGCTGTCCTTGCGTTCCGAAAGCTGCTGCAATCCTGAAAAGAAGCTGGAAGAAAACATATTGAATAGGCAGTAATGCTAGCAGATACAATTAGTTCTTTCTGAACCGCCAAAAAGACCCTTTTCAGGGTCAAAAAATAAAGTTAAATATAATTTGTATTTACAGTACACTCAAAAAAGGGGGGTTGCTCTGCTGAAACTTTCATAACTGGCCAATTTATGCATTAAAATTTATGAAAATTGGCCACCTCATCAAAAAATTAAAATAATCCTTTAGTGATTGGTAAAAGTTTTATTTGAAAATATTAACAATAGCCTGAGATATTCAAACTTTTTGCAGGTGTTATCACTTTTTTTACTCACCCTTGTATATATATATATATATATATATATATATATATATATATATATAATATATATATATATAATATATATATATATATATATGTATATATATATATATATAATATCAACATATATATATATATATATATAATATATATATATATATATATAATATCAACATATATATATAGCATATATATATTGTAATTGAGAGATTATAGAACGGTATTAACACAAGAGAGAAAGAGAGAGAGAAAGAGATAGAGAAGAGGCAGAGAGACAGAGAGAGAGTTGTAGTGGTGAGAATGGATTGCTGTATTAGTACAAGCGAGAGAGAGAGACAAGAGAGACAGAGAGAGAGTTGTAGTGGTGAGAATGGATTGCTGTATTAATACATGAACGCTAGTACATGTATATAAAACGCTAGCTACCAGCTAGAGGGATTCATTCATTCGGACTAGCAGCGAGAGGGAGAGAGAGTTCAGTCGAAGGAAGCATTCGGGCTCAGCTACATAATGTGCTGAGAAAACTATGTATCGGGTAGTGGGGTTTGTTGCTGGAAAGATGCAACAGGAAAGCGATGGTTAATTGGAAGGCAGGTGCCTGTAGCTACCAGACAGCGATGGGGCCTTCAGGCATAACGTTCACAGGTTTTGAGTACTAACAGTACGCTCGTTGAATTAGAAACTATAATTTAATATAGAGACCGTTAAAGTGTAGTTTAGAGTATGCATGTTGCTGATATAAAATATGGACTAATAAAATAGAACATAGCAGGCGCTGTTAATTAACGGTGTACATCTTATTATCAATGCAATCTTAGCGATCCTTCATTTCATCAGTGGCCTATCTGGCTGAACAACAGATCGATCCAGTTCCGGGCTCTACAGCTACGTTCCCATGTCATCATCAGTGCGTCAACGGACGTGAAATGCATCTTCAACTTCTAGTACTAATAATCGTCATTTATATTTCCACCTAATCTTAATATGGTGGAGAACCGGGGTTGTTGATCACTGATGAAATGGGAGGACCTGGTTTCGATTTTTTGTCAATCTGGATCATTATCACGACTACATGGCATATTCAACCATCCTCTATGTTCAACAGCCAATGTACTGAAATACGTACGAATTTCAGTACAATCTTCAACTATCAACATCCACTGACTACGGAAATTGTATAGACTACTTCATCGGCTATTTTAAACAGAAATCAAATATAAGGTCTGTTCAAAATTTATAAATTTGAAACATTAGAAACAATCAAAATTGCGTCCATACTACGGCTCTATTGGGACAATAAAGTCGTCAACGAAGTGATAATCGGGCAGCTTAACTGCTGCATGGAGGAGTTGCACGATCAACCGACCAGCGTTTTACATCGCCAGCATAGAGAGCTGACCTACTGACATCTAGCGGCCGCTACTTCATTATTGATCCGGACGTTTATCGGTCACGCGTGATGACTCACTGATGAGCGACAAAAATTGCTTGTCATTCCTTCCTCACTCTTTCCATCTTCATTACAATAGAGGGGCCAATAGAGGTATCCACTGAATAGTATACTATTAGCTGCATTTAGAAATAAAATTCGACCACAGGATCACTGAATGAGTTTATTTTTATCTAACATTTCTACGAATTAATGAACATTATATGAATAGGATATATAAGAAAACGTCATATTTTCAACAATGGTTCAGCTTAGATTTATTAAAGCATAGAACGCATTCTATGCTTTAATAAATCTAAGCTGAACCATTGTTGAAATTTGACGCTGCCTTCCAATTCCACTGGCAATGGAAAACATAAATTTCGGGGACATTTTTATGAGAATAATTCGTCAAATGATTGAAACAACATTTTAAAAACATGATTGAATGAACGAATCAAAGGACTTACGACAACGCGTCATTGAGGACAATTTCTATATGAATTACTCTATAAGTAGATGGAAAACGTTTCTAATGCAGGATATTGCGATTTTCAAGGTGATCTATGGTCTCTCATTATTGCATTATCACGGACGAATATCGCCTCCGGGTATCACATAATTTCGTTTAATTTCGTTCTGGATGGATCGGCACATCATCAAAGATGCATCGAGCTCAAACTGATCGCATATTGAACAGATGGCGTAACAATACTCACGTTACTAGTGAATGATACGATGCATACGGACATAGGCTAATAATGAGCACTCATGCATATAGGCCTGACTCGGGAAGTTGATATGGAGCACACAGCAGTTCTGAATTTGACATGTGAGTCAATGGAATCATGGAAATCGGGATGAACAACTTTCGCGTTGTGATTTTGAGATATTTTGAGCAATTTAACAGTCGATCACTAACGGTGTTATGGTGGTAAATGGTGATATACGGAGAATATGGAATATACAGAGCATTTGAGCTGATCAATCGATTATTGGAGAATTCGCCAAGAGATATGGAGATATAGGGGTTTAGGGTTCAAAATCGGCAAAGCGGAGAGACTTTCGAAGAGTTCTATGATTTGTTACTTATTGGAGATTTTGGGATTAAGCTGCTTTGGCGAAAACCGGTTACGGATACCGGGAGTGTACAATGGGGGTAAGAGGTCAGGAGTAGCATCAGTACATGAATACGAAAGGGCTCGAGGGCATCAGGGCCATCAGAAAACGTTGCGATCGGACGGTATTGTGAGACTACGCAATTACGCGACATCTGTCATCGGATATAATATGCTAAAAAGAAGTCACATCCAGAAAACAAAAGTAAATTGTGAGAAATTAACTTTTATTTTGGGGGTGATGTAGAATGCATTGGAGAGATGATAGAACGGTATTAATACAAGAGAGAGAGAGAGAGAGAAAGAGAGAGAGAGAGGCAGAGAGAGAGAGAGAGTTGTAATAGAGAGAATGGATTGCTGTATTAATACAAGCGAGAGAGAGAGACATAGACAGAGAGAGAGTTGTAGTGGTGAGAATGGATTGCTGTATTAATACATGAACGCTAGTACATGTATTTTTTCCGCAGAATTCTTAAAAATGTTCGAAGGAGAAACACTCAAAAAGTTAATGGAGGTATGTATGGAAGTGTACAATACAGGTATTTGGCCAGACGACTTTACCAAATCAGTGATGATTCCAATTCCCAAAAAAGCCAATGCTGTGGAGTGTTTGGATTACAGAACAATCAGCTTAATACCTCATGCATCGAAGATCTTATTAAAGATAGTAAGTAATCCCATTCAGTCGAAAGCAGAGATGATACTGATCAAGACACAATTTGGTTTTAGGAAAGGATGCGGCACAAGAGAAGCAAATAGAAGTAATGCGGGTTCTTAGCGAAAGAAGCTTAGAATATGGAAATGACGTTTTTGTATGCTTTGTAGACTTTGAGAAGGCCTTTGACAGGATTGATTGGATAATGATGATGAATATCTTAAAAAGAATAGGAATTGACTGGAGAAATAGAAGACTAATTTTGAATTTGTACATGAATCAAAGAGCAGTAATCAAAATCCAACAAGAATACTCAGAAGAAGGCGAAATAGGACGTGGAGTAAGACAAGGTTGTAGCATTTCGCCGCAGATGTTTAACATTTACGCTGAGGCAATGATAGAGGAAGCCATAGAAGACATGGAAGAAGGAATAAAAGTAGGAGGGAATTTGTTACAAGATGTACGATTTGCAGATGACCAAGGAGTGGTAGTGGGCAGCGAGATAGGATTGCAGAAGATAATGGATAGGCTAAATGATATGGCCCTAAGATATGGCATGAAGATTAATATAAAAAAGACCAAGGTTATGAGAGTGTCCAATAATAAAGGTGAAGTTAATATCACAATATATGGTACGAAATTGGCACAGGTTAGGAATTTCTAATATTTGGGTCATATTATAACCGATGATGGGAAATGTGAGACTGAAATATGCAGTAGGATTGCACAAGCAAAAGCGGCCTTTGGTAGTAGAAAAGAACTGTTAACAAAAAGTCTAAAGAAAGACACAAAGATAAAGATAGTGAAAACTTTGGTTTGGACCACGCCATTGTATGGATGTGAAACATGGACCTTAAGGAAGGAAGATATTAGGAAACTGGAGGCATAGAAATGTGGATTTGGAGAAGAATGGAGAGGATTAGCTGGACTCAAAAGGTTACAGATGAGGAAGTCCTGGAGAGAGTTGGCACAGATAGACAGTTGATAAATGTATTAAGAATAGGAAGAAGAGTTGGATAGGACACATTCTATGGGGGAAGGTCTATTAAAAGAGGTCATAGAAGATAGAATGGAAGGAAATTGAGGCAGGGGCAGGCCGAGATTAGGTATGTTAGATGATTTAAAGACCCACTCATATGTGGAAATGAAGAGGAAGGCGGAAGACATGGAGGCGTTATGTACCATGGACATTTGACTTCGTAAAGTTGTCTGGCCAAATACCTGTATTTTACACTTCCATACATATTATCTTTAATAAGATCTATGGAAGATCTTATCTTTTTAAAGATCATAGATCTTATCTTTAATAAGATATAGGTATCTTATTAAAGATTACTAAACCTAGGTGTTATTACTGATATTATCTTAAAATTCTCAGAGCAATTTAATTCAGCAGTAAATTGTGCAAATCGTACTTTAGGTTTAATTAGAATCTTGAACTATAAAGAGTCATAGTAAAGATGTAATAGTTAAATTATATAATGCACTAGTAAGGCCTAAACTTGAATATTGTATTCAAGCATGGATACCTTTTTTAAGGAAATATATTTATTCTATGGAAAGAGTTCAAAGAAGAGCAACTAGAATGATTGCTGAATGCAAGGAACATAGCTATGAATATAGGTTAAATACTTTAGGTCTAATTAGTCTAGAGTATAGACATACCAAAGGAGATTTAATTCAAGTATTTAAAATAATTAAAATTTTTGACAAAATTGGGTATGAAGAATTCTTCAATTTATCCGATCAAACTTGAACTAGAGGACATAGATTTCTAAAATAATAAAGGTTGGGTCAAGACTAGAGTTTAGAAGAAATTTTTTCACTCAGCGAGTAGTCAATATATATATGAAATAAGTTACCCCAGCATATAGTAGAAGCTGAGTCAGTGAATTGTTTTACAAATAGGTTAGATAAGTATTGACGGAAAAATGCACGAGTTAATAACTGGTTATTGTTTTGTGTGGGTGTAGGGGATGATTTGGTTGTGTACTTCTATTATCTATGTATGCATTCATGATTATTCAGTTTATAATTGTCTGTGGTGGTAGAGTGATGTTGGTGTGATATGTGTAAGTGTGTAAATGTTATGTGTATGTGTTCAAAGGTGCATATATGTGAGTATTGCACATATTGTCTACATATATATGAGTTTGTACATATTTGGTTTTTAGTCATATCTGTAAGTGTGTAAATGTAAATGTGTGTATGTTCATATGTACTTATGTATATGCATAACTATGCATGAGTTTGTGCATAGGTAGTCTATAGTCATATCTATGTGTACAATCCGTTTTCTATCTGAATAGTCTATATATATATATATATATATATATATATATATATATATATATATATATATGTGTGTGTGTGTGTGTGTGTATGTATTTATGTATATATGTATGTGTGTAAGTACACATGTATATGTGTGTATATGTGTACACATATGCAAGTATGAATATCTATAAGTGTATGTGCATCTTTGGGTAAAATATAATGTATGCAAATGTATATATTTAATCCGTCTATGTAATTGAATATGCCATATACATGTATGTTTGGATATGTTTTTAGGTAGATTAGAATAGGAAGGTATGTATGGAGGTGGTGTGTGTGTACTGGTATATGTATGTCTCTGTTTAAGTTGGATTGACAATTAAGGTATGAACTTCTAGTATTTTTCCCCTTTACAAATTTATATCTGATGACGTATACGATTATGACTAGATATGATTACGACTAGACAGGTTTTGTCTAGCCTCCTGCTGTTACAGGTTTTTACTCCTCAAAAAGTATAATGTAGATTAAATTAAAAATTAAATTAAAATCTTCATTAACTTATAATAGTTACTTATTGAGTGTTTCTTATTTGTTTGCCAGGTGACTATATTCAACGAATAGCCCGGGAAATATATAACGAGTGAATTAATTATAAACTAGGCCGACGACTGGATATCACAGATTCACAGGTGGAATTAAAATATTAACATTGCTACGCTCTCACCTTGCAGAAGATACCGCTGTTTATAAAAATCGGCTCTGTACGTCTCCCAGTGAAAATTGAAATGATCGACACTTTGTAGCAAGTATAGTTCCTCGTACGGAATAATATCATTGGTCTCCGTGAATTCAACAATAGTCTTAGCCGCAGCTGTTGTTAGAAAAATTAAAGAAAATAAAACTCTCAATGAACTCATTTTGGCCCCGTTATTTGTAAACAATAAGTCAGCTGATCTAGCTCAGTTTGTCAACAAACGACTATCAGCTCTTAGAACATCAGCACATGAACATGAATGGCAAACCAATGTAGGAGAAGTTTCTTAGCGAAGAGCTACAGCAGTCTTGTTGATATCAATTGTTTTACACTAACTCACGGGAAGTCGGTTGTCTGAGTGGTGAAAGGCGTTAGTTTTATATAACTCTCGGAGCAAACACTAGCGTGTTCAATTCCTGACCGAGTATAATTAGTGTGTAGAAATTTAAAGTCTTGATTCAATTTTTTTATTTTATTTCAAGATTTTAAATCTTGATTCGAGCGGCGACTAAACAAATACTGATTGATTTTTAAGTCATTATTATTTTTATTAAATTATTATAGTTAGAATAATAATAATAATAATAATTATTATTATTATTATTATTATTACTATTAATTATTAACATAAGTAAGGGAGAGGATATCGCGTAACCGCTGTAGTGTTCGCCTCGGATGTAAGTGACTTGGGTTCAAAGCCCAGGTCAGTTAAGTAATGATGAAAAACTTTTAACTATCTATATTTTTATTTATAATTATTACTATTATTATTACTACTATAATAATAATAATGATAATAATAATAATAATAAATATTATTATTATTAGTAGTAGTAGTAGTAGTATTACTATACTATTATTATTATTATTATTATGATTATAGGAATTTTTATTATTATTATTATTATAGGAATTTTTATTATTATTATTATTACTACTACTGTTACTATTATTATTATTGTTATTATTAATATTATTAAAGTCAGCTTTCTCGCTCCATAAGAGCACTCCTTAGATCAACAAGTTAATCCCTTCACAAAGTCTATGCCTTATCCATTCCTTATGTAGCCTATAACTTGGGAAAAATATGGCTTCTGAGGTGGTTCCCCGTTGCCTTCCTCAGTTAGGTGGATTGATTACCATTTAATCCTGGGGAAAAATTTCATGGTGAGGTGGGTCCCCTCTTGCCATCCTCAGCTCCTGCCTTTAGTCGCCTCTTACGTACACGCGGCAGATTGTTTGCGGTTGCCCTACTCTGCAGTGGTCCAACTACACCCGAGCACAACACGGGGGAAGGCCTATTATTATTATTATTACTAGGCCTACATATGATATATTAATATAAATGGTTTCAATTAAATTGTTTATTCTTTAATTAATAATTTAAAAATTAACTTTTAGCTATTTAAATTTTTATTTATTATAGTTATTTATTATCTATTTGTTTAATTTTACAATTTTGCACATTTTCAAAATAATTATTATTTAATTCATATTAATTATTAATTGATTGGTTTTATATTTAACTAATTAATAATGTATTAGTAATAAATTGATATCAATAGTTAAACATATAAATAATAGTGTAACATTGTTTAACATTTTGTAAGATTGAATCAAATTGATTGATTGATTGATTTTAACCCTAAATCTAATCCTACACCAAAACAAGTAAAAGTGATGTATATCCGATTCGAACGTACAACCTTGAGATTGGCATGCCAAAGCGTTATCCAGTGGGCCACCGCAACTGTTATGTTGAAAGTGGTTTAGTATGTATGATATGTAAATAAAGTGCAGTTGATTCTTTATTAATAATCTAAAACTATTTTAGCCGCAGACTTTTAACCCAGTTATTAGGGCAGCTGCTGAAACGTTGACCGACGAAGTAGTTCTCAACCTTTTCATATCAAAAGCTGAAAGCTATACTAATGATATTATGCTTATTTACACGCTGGCCGACCTTTTGCGCTATCAAAATACTAAATGTAAGCCGTCTAGGCCTACTCGTAAGACTATGTTTAAGTATAAGCTCTGGAGACCTCGTGCGGATAGGCAACTAGATACATCCTTATCCAATCTAGATACATCCTCACTCGATCATCTAAGAAACTCTCCTCCTAGGGCAATGAATCAGTGCTCCCGTAGCAAGCCCTCTGCTCCAGCTCAAGATCCAACAAGCGAAGCAACAACTGAATCAACCAGCGGACCGAATTCAGTGAATCCCGGTCATCCAGATACAGATCGCGTTTGTCAACAGTCAGCGGTTAATTTAGGTCCTGTGTTACGAGTACTGCAGCTAAATGTAGAGGGACTATCTCATGCGAAACGAACTTTGATACAACAACTAGCAGTACACCATAAAGTTGATGTAATATGTTTGCAAGAAACTCATATTATGCGTAACGAAGATAGATTATTATCAATTCCAGGTTACGATTTAATAGCCGTAAATTTGCACTCAAAGTACGTCAGAGCTTCGTATGTGAGAAACAACATATCTGATGCAGAAGTGGGGCAATTGTTCACATTTTGCGACACATTCTCCGTTGGAGACTTTCACCTAGCGAACGTCTACAAACCTCCTAGCATGGAATGGGATAAGACAATGCTGCTCGAGCTACCCCATCCTGGATTATTCGTCGGTGATTTTAATAGTCATCATATAGAGTGGGGATATGATAATGATAATCAAGATGGTGAAAAATTGGTGGAATGGGCGTCAAATATGGGATTATGCCTAGTGCATGACCCAAAACAGAAAGGAACATTTCACTCAGCCCGATGGAAACGTGATTACAATCCTGACTTATGCTGGGTCACAACAAGAAACGGTCATGCTCAGCCAGCAACGGTAACAGTTTTGGACAACTTTCCCCGCAGTCAGCATAGACCGATTCTCATACAAGTGGCTTTGAAAATTCCGATTGTGAATAGTACACCGAAGCCTAGATGGAATTTTCGTAAGGCCAAGTGGTCGATATTTACGGAGACGTTAGACCGAAGTGTGTCAGCCATTCCTACGACGACGGCCTCGATAGACGAATGCTACAATCGTTTCAAGAAGGCTATATGGAAAGCAGCTGCAAAGTCAATACTTCGAGGTATCAGGCCAAGTTATATTCCAGGCATCAACGATGAATGTGCGAAACTGTAAGGGAATATAAGAAAACAGGTGAAGCTGATGTAGCAGATAAAGTAATTGGAGCGCTTGACAGCATCGTAGAGCAAAATGGCGAGAGAGTACGTCAGAGATGAGCTTTTCAAGATCAAGCAGAAAATCTTGGAGTCTCATTCGTAGATTAGGAGCCGCCGAAAAACCTATTCAACCTCGTCAAGTGCCTATCACTACTAATCAAGTAAAACTCAAGATTAGTAGAAGTGGCTCAGGTCCCCCTGGAACCGAGAACTAAACTTACAATACAGAAGGAATGAAGGAAATATAGGAAGTCGAATCAAGACCTCGATCAGTTCGAATCGTTTTCCGTGGAAGAATTTACACTAGCAGTGAAAGAAGTGAAAATGGGCACAGAGGCAGGTTATGATGCTATATTTCCAGAATCCCTAGCACACCTTGGCCCACTTGCAACTATATATTTATGTCATATTTTCAACAGAGTACAAAAAGAGAAAGTGATGCCTAGCGACTGGAGGCAAGCCAAGGTGATTGCAATTCCTAAACCGGGTAAGGATCCAAAATGTGCATCTAACTACCGCCCGATTTCATTGCTGAGTGTATGTTATAAGGTTTTTGAAAGAATCATTCTTCGACGAATCCAGCCAATCGTAGAGAATATATTACCAATTGAGCAAGCTGGTTTTCGTCCTGGAAGATCCACTTCCGATCAAGTCCTAGCCCTAACGACCTAACATCGCTGATGTTAGAAACCACCATCTGGTCGTTCAGGATCTGTCTCAAGCGCTACCAGGAATGAATCTCTGCAGAGGAAGTCGGTGCCATTTGAATCGTTTCCGTACGGGTCATGGTAGATGCAGAGAAAGTGAGTTTCGCTGGGGAATTTGTGATTCACCGCTTTGCGATTGCGGCCAATCGCAAAACATGAAACATATCGTTGAGGAGTGCCCTCTAACCTGCCTACCGGGTGGACTGTCTACGCTAAGTTGCCTAACAAGTGAAGCAACTATCTGGATTAACGCATACGCTAAATAAATAAAAATCTAAAACTATTGATAAATCTTGTAATCACCAGATGGCACTAAATGCCTTCCAATTTCTCCAATCTTGTCCTACATTGGTTTGCCATTTACGTTCGTGTGCAATACTAATCAGCTCTAGCGTCGTCACATGAACGGCGACTTTATGACTTTTATGCATAGATGAAAAAAACGTTTTTTTACGTTTTTTATATCTGTAAAAAAACGTAAACCGCTAACGTCAAACGCAAAAATTAAGACATTGTCTATTCTTAATTTCTTATGGATTTAAATTTTCATGTATTGATAATTATGAACAACTGACAGTGTGGCTGTATGTGACCTGAAAGTATTTGTTCATATATTTATGGAGTCTATGGACGTACTTTAGAACTTTAGAACTTGAGATCAAGTCTAGTTGCAAAAAATTTGTTTAGTGTTATGGAATGAAGGCATGGTAATATATATGCAAGCCTACGTGTACGATACTAACGTTTTTTTCAACGCTTTTTATATTTTTGGAAAAAAACGCGTTTTTTAACGTTTTTTACTTTTGGTAAGAACGTTTTTTTCATCTATTTTCTTTTATGTAGGATTACACATACTATAATTTACTTACACATAAATGACATAATTACACTATAATTTTACATAATTAAACAATAATGAATATAATATCGAACAATATAGAAGGTACTATGCTTCAAAGTTCTAAACTTTTTTTACCCTCACTCTCCATCTTCAAACCGTTTATATTTAAAATTATAAACTTTTTTGAATAACAACAACAGAGATAGAGTACTACTGTAGTCCACGACAACATTGAGCACTACAGTGTCAAAATCCAAACCGATGAGCTGAGTATGGGGTCCAAAAGCCGTGCAAGCCAAAATCCGTGAATTCAGTCGAGGAAAGGAACTACTGGAATAGAGGTTTACGTGTTGGTCTCAGTTCCTGTGCACTGTTTGAATAGAAGAGGTAAAAGAGAAAGGCCTTAAACTGTTTATGAAACTGCTTATATAGAAGGAAAGGGTGATCAGGAGAAGATGAGGGGGTGCGCGAAGTGAAAGGAAAGCAACTCCAGATCTGAGGAGCAGAGTGCTAGAAGGAGCGCTTGGAGAGCTTACTTAGGTCGCTCTAGAGTAATTAACTTAGAAGGCCAAGTAGATACATTGCGCGAGAGAATTCTGGATGAACTGCAATCTGTCGATCTCACAGCCTGAGAGATTTAGAAACAGGTCTCACGGTTTCGTAGTAAATGCGGTTTCTTAACACTTGGGAAATAATTGTTTGAACTTGGGAAATACTGGGAATTTGTCAAAAAAATTTCTCTCAAGTTGGGAAATTTAATTTTTGCAAGTATTTTTGAAGGGGTAGCACTGGACACGAACGCAAGAACAGAGACTAAGTTGACTATGTTGTTAAATATATCTAAAATTATCTAATTATTTACTAATTATTCTAATAATTCTATATTTATATTACTATATAGAATATAATTCTACATTCGAATCTAATAATTCTAAAAATTCTCTAAAATATCTAAAATAAATATATCTGTTAAAATTACTATTAAATGTCTGAGTTTTAAATCTGGCCTAAACGAACTAAAGAATTCACTAAAACTCAAAGAAATATTCTGATAGTATAATTGGTATAATTTTCAATAGTAGCAGCAGTAGCTAATAGCAATAGTTAGTTTGTTAGTAGTAAAATGTCTCAATAGACCATTGCACTCAAAAATCCCAACCAATATGATTGTGATTTTTTTTGCAAGTGACCTGAACTAGATCAATCTTCGTTTCTGGGGCAGTTGTCATCAGGACATGTAACCACTAATCAAAGAAGTCACATAATTCTTTATGTAATTATAATTAAATTGTATTCTGAAATCATTAAATTTGGTAATCAAATCTTGAAAGTTTAATTGATAGTCATATAGAAATGTTATCTAATGTAACATAATGAAATTTAATGTAAATAAAAGATAGCAATTAAATCATATTAAGCAAAATTTCCGTATTTCAATAACTTATAAGTTATAGGCCTAATCTGTGCATAGTCATATGTGCATAGTCTATTTTGATAAAGCATAAAAATTAAGAAGAGACCCTTCTTATCATTTCAATGTGAGCTTGTTAACACTATCGAATACGAGCAGTTTAAGCGGTCTTAGACGTCTTAAAATAATTGGAGGTTCTATTCCGTATAAAATTAACTCTTATTCTGGTCACTCTGGTGCTCAGGTCATTTGCCTTTTTCCCTACATTTCTTTTGCTTTATTTATCTTTGCATTATTTATCTTGAAAATGCTGAAATTTATTTAATTTTTGTCGGAAATGATTCAAATTAACATTGATTGAAATTGAATAAATAATAATATAAATTACAACAATTAAAGTACTACTGTCCTCCATGGCAACATCGAGCCCTACTGAGACATATCCAAATTAAGCCGGTGAGCAAAATGAAAACTTTACAATTTAAAATGATTTTAATTGAGCTTCTACGGTTTCATATTATTCTTTATTAGAAAAATATTCTGGAATGACCCATAATAGGAAAGAGCAATGTATGTGGTGATGGTGAATGTGGTGCTAACGTTAAACTTGATGAACGTAATTATAAACTTGTTCAATAATATGTACTACTGACAGTTTATTGTAGTATAATCATATATTTTATATAGTTGACCAGATTTAGTTCTTTAAGCAGAAGTTATAGTGATAATGATCAGAATCTGATATTAGTTTAATTGTATTGTCTTCGATTATATTATGCACCAATTAAATAAGTCAATATCTAATTTGTTAAACCCAAGGATTTTTCCTTAACTTATTAAAGCTTTATGGGAGAACCAGCGGACCTTAAGGGGACCCCACATGGACAGTATGTCAGAGCTAAACAGTACATTAAATTACTAATAATTAATTTCTATTTAACTTATTAAAGTTTTTCCATAAATCTTTCCGTCATTTTATGCTATGGACTAACATAATTCAGTTACTTTAGTCAGCATAATTAAGACATTATGTTGAACAACAAAATTCAGTCTCTTTCTGATGCATTTTGAGGATAATTTATTTGGAAAATAGTTATTTGAATTATTCCCTGGAATTAATGTGAGGCGATTGCAAGGGACAGGCATATTACATTTTGCCGTGTCACATGTGTTCTACTTTGATTAATTCGGTTGCTAGGTGACAGAGGGATCTTTTCTCTTGCTCTTATGTCTCGCAAAGGTTTATAGCATAATGGGAACATCATGAAGTTTTAAATGACAAGTCTTGAGGTGAATTGAACCCTCGTGGGTTCGAATTCCAGCCGCGCTGATCTAAGAGTAAAATCTCGGACATTCACTGGACTGGTTGGTTTAGGAAATTGGTCTAAATTGCCTAACGGTTTAAACATGTAGTGATAGATATCAACACAGTTGATGATTTCAATATAATGCGTGTTTATTTCACTTTTAGTAGTAGCCTAGTTAGTTAGTTTCGTTGCTAGTTAGTTTTTTACTATAATAAATTCATATAAACTAGCATTAACTAACAGAATACTAGATATCAGATTAAGAATACAAATATTTAATATCTGCAGAAAACCTGTATTTTTGATATAACAGTGAATATCAGAAACAACATAGCATCAAAAAGTATAAAAAATGATGTTGCTGTATTTCTTAGAAAACTGCACAAAATATCCGGTAAACTTACATTATAATTCCATATATAATAAAAAATTATGAAGTTTATGAAAGGACCAAAGAAAGTTATTAGAGTGAAAACATAAGAAAAAAAGATTAAGTTGGATAGGGCATATTTTAATATCTTTATATCACATAAAAATACTCAGCGAAAAGTGCTTACTTATATTGCTAAATCAAAGATAGGTATGGAAAATTAACATAAATTAATTAGACAATATAATAAAGACTTCAGTATATTAAATATCAGTGGTAGAATTGTGCGGGAACGCATGGGAACACCGTTCCGTTACCTTTTTACATAGGAACGGCGTTCCTGCCATAAATTGTAGAACTTAGTAGGAACAGCGTTCCCTTTCCTTTTTAGGATAGGATGGAATGGCGTTCCACTCAGCTATATGGATAGACCCCTATTATATTAATTTGTATGAGTGTTCACATACATTAATATAAATTTAAGGTCTTTAAGACTTCAAGGGTTTAGCTGCCAGGCTGCAAGATAATGATAATGACCTTTGACGAAACAGATTCAAACAAATAACTAAAGTTTTTATCATAAAACACCTGAAATTAAAACACTTTAATAATCATTTAGAGCCCCCTAAAGTTCCACCTGCAAAAACTGTCTAATGGGAACTGGGTGGAATGCTTGTTTTCAAAGATAAGGGAACTGTTGAGAACGCCACCCAAAAAATATTTTATGTCATATGCATTCCCAAACCTTTCATTTTACAATTCCACCACTGTTAGATATCAAATTCAATCTTGTGGATGGTAAATATGTATGATTGTGATAGATCGAGATCGGTGGAGGAAGAGGTTTGCAGATTCTTAATGAATTAAATCAAAAGTCCAATGATACCATTGAACCAAACAAGTATATTATTATTATGATGTAGACTATGTCATTTTCCTCATTTGGACTCGTGGACTCTATGCAGCTTTCTTAAAATTACTTGCATTGACAGTTGTAATACATTTTTAGTGTCAAATATAATAAATCAGCGTTAGGCGTATATATTATTGATTTTTAAATAAAACTTATTTTAATAGATTTCTAATCTTAATTTTATAATGAAGAAGTTAAGAGTAAGTTTTGTAATTGTGATTTCACCTCAAATAATTTGAGGTTATATTAATCTCTTGTTCGCAGGGCAATATTTAAATAATGCGTTCTTGTGGACAAAAAACGTTGCAAAATGTTTTGTGGTCAACATGTGAAATTTTAGAAATTCTATATCTTTAGTTTGATCAAAATTCAGTTAAATCAGTCTGAAAGTTAAAATTTTCTGAATTTTCCCAAAATGACTAATCCTACATAGACTGTTTATAAAAGATGTTTACTTTGAAAAATCACCCCATATATTTTTTCATTCGTTGGAGCACCACCATGTAATGATAAACTTGATTGTTTTGGGAAGGCAACTGCAATGCAATATATCCTAAAAATGTAATATATCACCTCTAGATATTCTATCTAGACATATTAAATATAAATTAAGTCATGTTTATCATCAGTTGGTTAGTACGCCCCTAATTGAAATTATTTTTTTTTAAAGTAATACAATTCTGTTAATAAATGAAGTAATAAATACATAATAAATATATGCGGATATATTGAACATTTCCAGCTGTCAATATAAGCACACGCCCCTCCCCACTCTCCCACCACTCCCACTAGGCTTTGTTTATTACGTGAGCAGAGCTACATATTATAACAAGTCTAAAAACAAGACTATTACGTAGGTGTAATATTTCTACATATTAAGAAATATGAATTAATCCTATAAAACAAAAGCTGATGGATTTGTCGAGTGAGAAGAAGATAAGCTTATCAGGAGAAATTGAAAGTAATTCAAAAATTCAGTGTGAAGTGGAGTGTAAAGATGTAAAATATCAGCCTTGTATAGAAACCTCTTCAGTTAAAGTTACTGCAAGTGATTCAGAAGCGAATTTCCATTCACAGAATATCAAAGAGGAATATCTCTCCGAGGAAGACGATGGCTTATTAGATGACTCAAGTGAGGCCTTGTCTGATGGTGAAGAATTTGCTGATTTACTTCAACGTTGTTATTCTAAATCTGACGTTGATGTATTGTTGCAATCACCTTGTGTGAACAAAGAAACTGTGAGAGGTTTGACAATTTTTCCTTATCCATACAGAACATAAAGAACACTCTTTTAGGAGTTTAACGTCAGGTTAATTTTGTCACCTTCAAAGAAACTTAGCGGATCTGGACGAATTGCAAAAGTGACCTAATTTTGGCGGTAGGGGGGCTTAAGCCCCTCCCAGCCAAGGCTATTTGCACCACTACTCCCGGACAGAGTTCACATTTTTACTCACACGCTATTTTACTCATAGAAATTGCCATAGAAACAAGGAAAATATTGTTTACAATATTTTATCGGCGGACCTAAGGGGAGGCCCGAGCCCCCCGGATCCGCCACTGGGTCTGGGATCTATACAGTAGATAGGAAGGATTTCATACTTCTGAGTTTTATGGAGCAGTAGCCTACATAAAAGAGGAAAAATAGCTAATTTTAATTTACGTAGATTTAGAGTTCAGTTAAAGATTTAAAATATCTCATTTTATTATTGTAAAGTAAAAATTTAGGCTTCTTAGCTGAATGCAACGCCTATTAGAATGGCTAATTAATTATTTTTCTTCTGCAGGACATTTAGATGCAAGTGAATTGTTATTTGAATGCTTGATGGATATCAAAAACTATTTTATTATAAAAAGGCTTGAAGGAGTGGGAGTATATGAAGTTTAATTAGTTAGTCTAAATATATTCTTGTAGTGCACTGCCTAAAGGCAGGTCCAATTCTATTCTTAGCTCTTCTTTTCAGCTCTATATAAGAATTTGTTAGCAAATCATCCAACATCCCATGTCTTGGTCAGCTTCTTAACTCTTATCCTGCAGTATTCCTTCTATTACAACCTTCAGTAAGCCATTCCCTTTATACTGTATCCTGTCCAGATTTTCTTTCTATTTCTTAGCACATCTATTAACTGTCTCTGTGTACATACTTCTTCATCTGTTTAGTTCATTGTTTAGTTCCGTATGCCATTTAATCATGGGGAAGTTTAATGGGGAGGTGGGTCCCATTTACCTTCCTCAAATAGTTGCCTCTTGTGTACACGCGGCAACTTGTTTGCAGTTGCCTTATTCTGCAGTGGTCCCAACCACACCCGGGAACAACTCAAGTTTATAAATATAAAGTCTAAATATAAAGTGGGTTAAAAAAACTATTCAAAACGTCAATGTCTTGTGCTATTTATTCTTGGTGGTATGATTTAAATTAAATAGAGCTCAAAACAGGTCTATGATATATGTCATTTCCGCAGGCATTACGGCCACCTCGAAATCTTTCTATATTAACTGAAAGAGAGTTTTCTGTAACCTCCAGGTCGAGTCGAACCACATCTCACCTGGCGAAAGCCTGCGCAATTGTAATTTTTGTATATTGTATTGAGTTTTCGTTTAATGTTAAAATTAGCAAATTTGAACCGTTTATCAACTCTGACATTTTTGCCAAATCTAAATCTGAGGCATGAATCAATTTTTAATTTTGTGAAATTAGCTTGTCCCATTTAAATTTCAGATAGCATTAAAAACGTTTTTAGCTGATCTCAAAGGAAAGGTTTTTTGAAGTTCTAGATTGGTCTATTCTTTTTGAGACACTTTTATAACATAGTTACTCTCTTATGTTACATTTGCAGGCGGAATAAATACAAGGCCACAAGCTGATGATACTGAACAACAAATCTGCTGTCCACTCTGTGAGAAGAGCTTTATAAGCTGCCATGATGCGAAGATACACATAAGACAAGTCCATCAAATTGAAGGACAACATCGTTGTAATCAATGCCCAAAATCATACGGTATTAAATCTCTTCTTACTCGACACATTAAGCGAGTGCATGGAGATAAGAAATATGAGTGTGACAAGTGTAAATTTCGCACTTCTAATAGCAATAATCTCAGGCTACACATCTCAGCTGTACATTTAGAAGAGAAACCTCACAAGTGTCCTCAATGTGTTGCCTGCTTCTCGTGTAAAAGTAATCTAGCGCGACACGTGATGTCTGTGCACAATAAGGAGAAACCCTTTGAATGCTCAGCCTGTAGTTTAAGATTCACTGCAAGTCGAAGTCGTGATGTGCACTGGAGATCAGTTCACTGCGGGGAGAAACCTTTTTCGTGTGATCAATGTGATTATAAGTGTTCAAAGAAGAGCAATCTTACAAAACATCAGAGAGTTGTTCACGAAAGAGTAAAACCATTTGCATGTACGCAATGCGAATATAAAAGTTCAACAAAGAATCACCTCAAGCAACATTTGATAGCTGTGCACTACCAACAGAAACCTCATTCGTGTGATGAATGTGGAAAAGCTTTTAGTCAAGCATCACATCTTAAGAAGCATATTGATGCTATTCACAAGTTTTCATAGATCTCATTTGTGTACCCTATTCTACGTAAGAGAGGCGTCTCTATGAATCCATATGTAAGGACTGTGCTGTCCATGAATTGAATAGTAACATGGAAAATAAACTTTCATTCTGGTATCCTTTATGGATATAAAGGATATCTGGTATTCATTATGGATCTTTTATATTTATATCTACTCGTAGAGCCAGATGGATTTCACTGGGAAATCACAAAGCTAGGAACCGCAACCTTCGACTTTTGATCAGTCTGTCAATCACTAAGTCGTCCATAAGCAGGGGTGAAGGTGTAATACCAAAGACCCTGACACTTTGTTCCCGCACCGACCCTAAACTAGCTGCTGTTGGATTCAACTGATTTCTATGAAGTTTAATTTTCGGAGGACCATGGAACACAGTTCTGGTAGGCCATACATTCCCACGCAGCTACATATGTCAATAAGTATAAGTAATTTTCTGCATCATCTCTGCACAGTGAATTCGCGTTGAGCTTTTTGATACATGTGACTGGTTAGGGTAATTTTTACACTGAGAAGAATTGTGGAAGCTAGACAATTCACAGAATAGGCTGCATATTACTGTAATTGATATGATTGAAATAACAGTGAAGTAAAGACATATTGATAAAATAACTCTATATAAGACATGGGTTATAGTTAAGCTTAATTGGATCTAGTTGTTTTGGCACCTTAAAGGTGATATTGAAAATTTGGGGTAGGCCTAATATTGATAAAATGATTAGTTCTATTCAGACAAAACTAATAGATCAAAATGATATGAAATCAAAGTTGAGTTTATTTTGTTAGGCCCTGTATTAACGACTTTTTTAAACTGAGGTGTAACTTGCGGTTTAGCTGCTCCTCTGTTGTGAATTACGTACGCCTCTGTTGCAATCAGTATTTAGTTTGAAAAGTATGATGTGTGCAATTATTAACTTAAAAGTTACTCTCCAAAATTATATCACTCAGCCAATGACTGCACTGTCATTAAGGCTGATTGACAATCAGGTTACATCGTAAACAAAGCTGGAATTTTACTTCTTAAACTGTGATATAGGCCCATATCTAATCCTTTGTGTAAGTAATAATAATAACACATATTATAGTGAAATGATCAACTACGTTGATATCTATCACTTTTAATACCACATGTTAAATACGTTAGGCAATTTGGTCCATTTTCCTTGTAGTCAGTTTAGTGAATGTCCGAGATTTTACTCTCAGATCAGCGCGACTGGGATTCGAACCCACGGGGGTTCACCTCAGGTGTGTCGCTTAAAACTTGGCAAGTGCAAGTCTTCATGAGAGGAGCGGGAACGTCTTACTTTAAACCGCGAATTAGGCTTTATTAATACCAAATTATGATAAATTAGTTCATGGTTTAAACTACTGTTGAAGGTTAACTTATCGATTGTAATGTTATGTATCTCGTAAAAACCACCGCAATGTACGATGCATCTCGGACAACAGGTTGCAATCAATCTCGTTATGAACAAATTGTAAGTGCACTTGTTTTACAAACTATTTATGCTTAAGCTGATGCATTGAGTTATTTTGTTAGAGAATACTTTTCATCTTTTATTTATAAACTTTTGTACTGTAATGATAATGCGCATACTTACAAAACAAATTCGAATTAGCTTAAATTTCGTTAGTAATTCAAACTCAATTAATTATTTGTCAATGACCTTCCACTGATGAATTTTTATATATTCCGTATAGTTACACACATGACACACCGCATGTGCTATATAGTTACCTTTTTAGTTACTGTTTTTGTAGTTTTCGTTATTTCCTCCTTTCCTCTCCAGGGTTATTAGTAATCGTTGCTTCTAGTTGGGGCTCGAAAAGCAGCCGGCGCGGATTTAAAAATAACCTACAACACCCTGGGGATTATTTACACTAAAGCTGTCGACACTCATCTTCCTAAGTGGTCGCCAACAAAGTACTAACGCGGCTTTATTTCGTTCAGTTGAAGCGCAACTAAATCCCCCCCCCCCTAATATTTCCCGTCCGGGATGTTTAATTAACTTTAATATATTATCTAGTGCTAATAACGATGTCAGAGTTTATCTGTTTTGTTATGATTGTGTCAAATATTTCTTGGAAATTATATGAATGGTAAACAAATTAAGTAAAATCGGGATTATTAAAAAATTGTAAGTCTCAAGACTTTTAAATATTACTAAAATGATTCTATTAATTCTAGAATACGTTTATTTGTTTAATTCATTGTTTATTTCAAAATTTTGTAGCTTGAATTTTTAGCTTGAATAAACATTTTCATAGTTCTCGTTCTAACTTTCGGTTCATCTGCTTCGTGGCTGGTCCATGACACACATATATCCTGTTTTTCCTATATACATATGCTAGATATGCGTTAGAAAATCATCAACCACCCCAAGTCTCGGTCTTCCCCATAATATTGTCCTCTACGCTCTTCATTCTATTTGCTCATTTAGCAAATCATACCCTATTAAAACATGTCCTATTATGAATAAGACATGTTTCAATAGGGTATGTACTGGTATATTATGTTCTTATTAATTATTAACTTTAATATATATAATTTATAATTTATAGTATTTTCATAATTATATTTGCACCGTTTTTGGACCCTCTTTGCTCGCCGGCTTGATTTTGTCTCAATAATGCTCGATGTTGTCATTGATGACTGTAGCACTCTAATTGTTGTTATTATTATTATTGTTCTTCTTAGCTTAGTTTTTGTAGTTTTCGTTATTTCTTCCTTTTCCTCTCCAGGGTTATTAGTAATCGTTGCCTTTAGTTGGCGCTCGAAAAGCAGCCGGCCACTCATTCAACTATCGTTTAGCAACTACATCAACGAGCCAAACCATTATCGAGCACTCTTCCACAATATGATGCATAGTTTGCAATGGAGCACCACACAGGCACCCAGCATTACTTTTTAACCCCACCTATACTTGCACGCTGCACATCGACCTTGACCGATGCGAAACTGGTTCAGCAGAACCCAGCTACGACGAGGAAGATCGAATCCTGCTGGTTTAGCTGCAGGGTCTGGTATCAAATGGTGATTTTCCGCAGGTGACTTTTCCCACAATTTTTTCATCTGATTTCAAGTGCGCACTCTATGGGGCGTAACGACGACCGAAAATCTGGGAGGTGTGCACAATTAAGACTGTTAAAGAATTCTATCTCTAATGAATATTGAATTTTGACTTTATTCTGTATATCATAATACTAATTAGAGTGCTACTGTCGTCCATGACAACATGGAACACTAATGAGACAAATCCAAGTCTCTGAGCAAAAATGAAGTTTCCTCTTGGTTTGGTATACACGGCAACCTTCTTGCATGGTTTATCTCATATTTTACCGATCGTACTCTCAGCGTAAAAGTGCAAGAGTACGCGTCTTCACCGTCCAATCTGACTAAAACTTCCAACCAAGGTTACACAGTGATATTTAGGTTTTGCATCATTCTGTATTTTCTGACCGTTCATGTAAATATCTAATTCCTGATCAGCTCTGGCATTATGTAAATGAAATGCTCTTGAAACAGTCTTACAGACGCTTGGACTTAATCACCATGACTTTCAGTAACCAGTAATTTTATTAAGATCATCCGTCATTCAGTGTTTATTCCAGTTCTGTGAAGGTCTTAGCCTGCAGTGCCAAGCAAAACGTGACAGTTATAGTTTCGCGAATATGAGTGGGGTCAGATACGAAATTTCCAATAAAGGATTACGGGCGTGTTACATTTAGCGTAGATTATCTCTATAAAAATACTAGCTAACACGTAATATAAAATTTCTGCTAATGCTATTTTGAAGAGCAATCATTTCATTTCAAAATGTCGTAAAACACGTGCTGATATGTTCTTAATTGACAAAGTTATTGAACTTTTTATGCATGCATTGCATGAAGAGAATAAACGAAGTAGAGGACTCCGCTGCAGTGGCTGCGATGATAGCTATTGTAGCCAGACTTGCATTGCATGCATTGCAATAACTTTGTCAATTAAGAACATATCATCACTTATTTTAGGCCCTACGTCATTTTGCAAAGAAGTGATTGCTCTTCAAAATAGCTTTAGCTGATATTTTGTGTCGTGTTCGCTATTATTTTTATAGAGATAACTTTACGCTGCATGTAACGCCCGAAATCCTGTACTGAAAATTTCTTAGCTGACCCCACTCCTATTCACAAAACTATAACTTTCACGTTATTAAAGATATTTAAACATAATTTATCTACGTTTTTGTAGATTTGACTGCTGGTCAAGTGCTGTAAATTTCAAGAGCATCGGTCAACTTTTTACGACTTTATTGTTAAAACAATTTGGGGTATCAGTTATAAAAAACACAGTGTATATGTATATGTATATATATATATATATATATATATATATATATATAAAATTATATGTATATATTTCTATACATATATATCTATACATGTATATATATATATATATATATATATATATATATATATATATATATATATATATATATATATATACTGTATATATAATTATCTTACGATATATATATATATATATATATATATATATATGGTATATACATTACATATTACATATGTACACATGGATATATATATATATATATATATATATATATATATACAGCGCCATGCATGCAGGACGCCTTTAGCTTGGGGTCTCCATTTGCTGGACTTTCCATTTATGTGTACCCTGAATCTTCGATTCGCCAGAAATAATTCAATAGCAAGAACCACCCAGTTTTACAGTTCCTTCGTAAGTTAATACAATGACCAGTAGGCCACACGTTATCATACGCTACTGTCAAATCCACAAACACTGCACTGGTTTTAAGATTTTCTGGAAACCGTTTTCTATGTATGTAGATAGTGCAAGGGTTTGATCAACTGTAGGGCCTACTTCTACTCCTCCTGAAACCGGCTTGTTCTGGTTTGAGAAATTCTTCTACCGTTGGAATTAGGCCTATTCGCTGCAAAATCAGACACTCTATAGGCCTATAGGAGCTTAAAGCAGAGAAGAGCGAAATAGGTCTATAGATAGCTGGATGCTAGAGTTTGAGCCTTTTCCTGCTTCGGAATCGCAATTACCTTTGCTTCTCTCCAGTCACGAGGTAACTTCCTTTCTTGCATTACCTTGTTGAAGAAGCGAAGGAGCCAATGTACTGACTAGGGACCCAGGTTGAGAAGGAATTCTGGACAGATATCGTAACCTGCTGCTTTCCCACTTCTTAAACACTAAAGTGCCCTTGTTATCTCTTCACTGTTGAACGGTTCAAGTAATTGAGCCTTATATTAGGGCTTAGGGTTGATTAGGGCTTAGGGTTGATATTTCTTCACATATTTACCATGTGTCTATTTGTACTACCTTAATTAAATACTTCATTTTGAATTTTGTGATTTGACCTAATCTTCTCAATTCTTCTTCATAGCTATATATCTTACGCGTTTCAAGCTTCACAATATCCTCCTTACTTAATTTCCACCTAAATTGCATAGACGCATTACAATTCGAAGTTTCAATCATTAAAGCCTACGTTTTTGTACTGTTGGTTCTAAAAAACTTAAATTACTAAATTTAAGTTTTTAAAGAATAGGGCCTACGGACGTTTAGAACATACCGTAATAAATAGAGACCAACTGAACTTCGGTTTCAGTGCTGAAAACAGCCAATTTTAACTTTCGGTGATCTTTCGTTTCGTTCGAAAGGAAAATTGCTCTTTCGGTTTTCTTTCGGTTTCGGCCGTGAGTGATAATGACTTTCGGTTGAAACTTAACTTTTTAATATTATTTTCTTATCCTATTTAGTTTATGTAACGTGTTGTGCTCGGGTGTGGTTGGACCACTGCAGAATAGGGCAACCGCAAATAATTTGCCGCGTGTACGTAAGAGACGACTGAAGGCAGGAGCTGAGGATGGCAAGAGGGGACCCACCTCACCATGAAATATTTTCCCCAGGATTAAATGGTAATTAATCCACCTAACTGAGGAAGGCAACGGGAAACCACCTCAGAAGCCATATTTTTCCCAAGCTGTAGGCTGCATAAGGTATGGATAAAGCATAGACTTTGCGAAGGGATTAGCTTGTTGATCTAAGTAGTGCTCTTATGGAGCGCGAAAGCAGACTTTGAGTATGAATATGTACCTTGAACCTGCCACTTGGCAGTGCACTGAAGAGAGAAGAAGAGAGATTTAGTTTATACAATTCCAGCGTAACTATTGCATTTGTATGTACTTGAAGGCATTGATTTCCATAGGTCATTTTCTATGACCCTATGATTCACATGTGGGCTGCACTGCTGCAGCACTACTGAGAGTCTGAGACTGTAATAAGGATAAATTCAACGAACATCGACTCAACTCTGGGCATATCAGTTTTTAACTTAACGTAGTACCTACATGTACATGTATAACGCAGCTGTGGACAACTTTCAGAATAGCTGTGAAAGCTCTCGGCTCGGCTCCTACAATAAATTACGCACTTAAAAGCAATGTCGATAAGTATAGAATAAACACTGATCTGCTGCAAGAAACGTGGCAAGGTCTACTACGTTTCTGGAAGTCTATAATTATATAGAGAAATAAATTACCATTACCACTACTTGGCGAACAATTGTTAGCACGTATTGTTGGCATTTTTGTAGTAATGAAAATCTTTCGGTTTCGGCCGAAACCTAAATTTTACTGCCGGTCGGACTTGAGTAATGTACAGTTAGAACTTGAAGTTCAGTTACACAAGTAGTTTAAATATAATTACAAAATGTTTAGCTACCTATGTCACATTTAGTATACACAAATTTGCATCTAAATTGCATAAAAACTCTTCAACGCCTAAAACCCTAACGTCGTTTTATAGGTAGAAGAAAAATTTCATATAGACCTAAGAGCCGCTATATGCAATGTCACTATCACAGTATTGCTAGTAAATCTATAAACACCACAAGTAAACAGTAGTAAACTGTTTTTAAAAGCTGAGAAGATGAAAAGAGAGAGAGTTCCGACTGTCCAGGACAAGGAGTGAGACTGTTTCCAAATGGCTGATCTACAGATTTTGAATATCCTTATTTGGACCCGTGTAACATTGAGTGTTGCGGCATCACGTGTTCTAAGTAGTAATAAGCATACTGTGGCTTGAAGAGACGGGTCACTTGGATGCGTCACTTAGATATGTAGGAATCTAGTGGTGTATTCTTTTATTATTTAAGAACTTATATGCCAGAGATGTAGGATAGTGAAAGTTGCCAAATTAACATTTTATGTAAATAGTCCAGTCGATAGCACACTCGCTTTTTAAACACGAAGCATCCACTTCTAACCAAATTTAGCTCTGAGATGAAAGCCTTGAAGGATGAACAGACAACAAATCTAACTTTAAAATTATATTTTCAGAACCCTTCATTTATCTAACTGTCCTTTTTATTAATTAGTGAGTTAGCAAACGTTTCCGCCACCACCAGAGGAAATATTATAGTTGCTTCACCGTAAACCTATTAAAACAAAACACAATTTAATATTTAGTAAAATTTCCACCCACTGCACTTCTAGTCAATAATTATTATAGAAAATAATTCTGTCAAATAGATTTCAATTCTCAAACATATGATGACATCGTATTGATAAAATTGCATTTTAACAGCATTTGCGTTAGAAACCTACAGAACTTTGATTTGGGCGCCGAAACTAACTACCGTTTTAGGCCTACTTTCGGTGTTCTTTTATTTTTCGGTCGAAAGTGAACATAAGCTTCGGTTGCAATTTTGCAAACAGCAATTGGTAACATAGCAATTTGTAACATAACCTATTTGCCAATTCTACTGAATTGTTTCACTTCTAACATTGTGTTTCGTGTGTGCTTGAGATCTTTGACTTCAATGTCATTTTTAATGTCCTTATGATCCAGAGCCTATAGGGGTCGCGCCGACACGAGTGCTGCTCGTTTGTTCACATTCAATTTAAAAATTGAGTACTAAAAGGTATAGGCCTACTTGCAGTAAATGAGGAGCCTATGGTTAGGCTCCTTATTAACTGCAATAAGTAAAAAACACAGCTGCTAACTTTTAGTTTTTAGCTATACTTGTTCATTTTCGTATTATTCTTTAGCGATACTTAATTAACTTTAATTATTCAGTACTTCTGTACTTTTTATACCTAAACATTTAAAAGCTGAGTTGACAATGCGGCATAAACACAGATTCTTGTGTGCTACGTTTGCTGAAATCCTACAATGAAATCTTAAATTAATAAACTAACTTGGCGAGGTAGCTTGCATTGTTGCTATAATTTATGCCTTTCAAATTTTTCTTTCGATTTCGACCAATAGTTATTTTTAACTTACTAATAATGTGAGTAATGTGAGTGATCAATGAGTGAGGGTAATGTGAGTAGGATCAAATTAGAAATTTCCTGTTATTACTATTGATCAGCCGTTGGGACTAATACTAGAAAACTGAATGCATGAAAAATGCAACATTAATTTTTAAAAATTAACACATTTTAAACAACAGAGGCCTAATCTTACCATGTTGCGTCCGAGAAACAGACGAATAGATCAATCGTTTACAGCAAGCGTAATTTGAGGCGACTAAGCAAATCTGAGGAATGCAATAGGTAACCACCATAGATGCCATATATTTCCGAAGCTATAGGCTACATAATATATGGATAAGGCATAGGCTTTGTGAAGGGATAAACGTGTTGATCTATGCAATGCTGTTTGTGGAGCATGAAAGCAAACTCTTATTGTGAATATGTACCTGCCTCTTGGAAGAACACTAGAGAGAGGCCTAGTATAATATTTTAGGAATAACATTTATAGAAAAAATAATGTTTGAACTACTCAACTGCAAATGCAGATGCTTTCAACCAGAGAATACAATCTTAATTTGAAATTAATACAAAATAATATTTCTAAAAGACAATTTTCTTCAATGCTGACTAGAGTGGCAGTTTCTTGTTATTACTCTTGTCTCACAACACAGCTTCACTCGGTCGCATGTATCTCTATTCTACCACAGAAATCAATTTAGACCGTTCTGATTGGCTAGAACGTTTACATGTACAGCGAGATTTCATGCGCTATCCATTAAATCGTAATATTAAACCACAGTTGATCGAAAGCTACTGTAGACCAGTGGCTAAGGTGTCAGCACTGTCAGGCCTTGGACCTTGAGTTCGATTACCGCTGGCATCACTTTTTAAGTTTAAAGCTGGTAAAGCTAAGGTTAACGTCAGTTTCCTCAGTTTAGGGTATGGGTTAGGGATAGGGTTAGCTGTTAGCTGAAAAGTTAGTTAACCACCTGTGGTAGAAAAAATACAATCCACGCAGTCTGAAGCAACTGTCTCATGTAATTGCTAAAAAGGCAAAATCTAGTTTACAGTCTCAAAAGCAAATCAGTTACAGGACAAGCATTGGCTATGAATCACACACTTAATGATCCCCAGTAAAACATCTAATCAACGATATTACCGACTCAGCCCTCAACGTAATGTGTTAACGACATGAGATTTAAGCAGAGTAAACTTAACAGTGACACCGATTATTACCTTGACTGGTGTGGCAGTTTTCTTGATCTTGCCCCACGACACAGCTTCATCCGGTCTGGCCCCAGAATCTGAACCATCAAACTCCTGCGCTGTGCTGATGTACACGGCGTAGTCGGCACCATTTCTCTGTTAAACGCAAGAAGCACCAATCAACCAGACTGTCAGACGGGAATCTGTTTCCACACCTCCGTGAATGAAATGTGTAATTAATCTAGAAAATTTAATAAATTTGCTTTCCTAATATAAATCATGAATATCTCAAAAATCACTCAATAGCAGGCTAATGGCCGGTAAAAACCACTAGAAGTTATCTCAATGATTGTCAAAAACAAATAAAAAACAGTGCAAGTTCGTCACTTAGAATAGGCAATTGTATATATTACAATTTGTAAGGATTCCTACAATGGATAACTGAATACAAAAAAAAGCTGGTAAAGAATTAGGTATAAGACCGTTTAAGACGGTAATAATGATAATAACAACAATTAGAGTGCTATTGTCATCAATGACAACATCGAGCACTATTGAGACAAAATCAAGCCGGCGAGCAAAAAGAAGGTCCAAAACGGTGCAAATTCAAAAATCCAGATAATCAGTCCATAGTGAAGGGAATTAAAGAAAAGGAGGTTTAGGCGTAGGTGCTCATGGACACTGGACGGAAAAGAGAGATGGAAAAGATAGGTCTTCAACTGCCTATGGAACTGATCATAGGAAAGCAAAGGCCGATGTGCTTCAAATGAAGATTTCCGCAGATTAGATGGAAGAGAATTCCAGATCTGCGGTGCAGCATGCTGGAAAGAACGATTAGATAGCTTAGAGCGCGAAGGTAAGCTAGGTCTCACAAGAGTAATTAGACCTAATTTAGAAGACCGAGTAACAGCAGGCTGCATCACTTTAATCAAGTGAGACATACAAGTTTGTCCAGGGATGGTGATGGACTTATAGGTCAACGAAGCTGTTTTGTAAATGATTCGCTCTTTAATCTTTAGCCGGTTGAAACAAATCCTACACAAAAGGGCCAAAACATATCTTACGCACCTAAAACCCAATGCTGAAACACATTAATGCCACTCAGTACCTTCATCACATGGGAAGGTACTGAGAATCATGGGAATGATTAAACGAATGAAACATATGAATTAAGAATATGTTAATCTGACAGGAAGAGATTGATTGCTCCACTTTCATTCGTTTGATGACAATAACTTTGTCATCTGTGACAACTAATATTTCAGCCCATTAATTGACCCATGATAATAATTACAAGACGGATCATGAATTGCGTATATTTTTTATTTAGTCACACACTATCGATTAGCATCACTCTAAACGCAAATTTAGAGTCCGTTCATCCGTCCGTCCATTCAAGTAGGCTACACCTGGCGATGGCATTAAAATATGTCAGAGTTCTATAATATAATAGACTTCGTAGCTAACATTAAAAGTCGACTGTTTGGTTGGCTGACAGATAAATAATGAACGTTACCATGAGATTAGCATTGGCTATGTGATGTTTCATCAGACCCCCACCTAGTAGAATGATACCAGTGTGCTGAGCGTACACAGCTTGACTGTTCATCCTACGAATATCTGCACATACCTATTCTCTGTCTAATTCATGCTTAGAGAACAGCAAACAAATTATTCATAACGAAACAATACAAGTGTTCTTGATATTCAGTAGAGAAAGAAGTTCAATACAAATCAAAGTCTAAAAATAACATTATACCTGTTGAAATATTTTTGATATTGCATTGACTGCAGTCCAAAGAAGTCAGTGCATCATAAGTATGATCTTCCAACACTCTAGGTGTTTTATTCATTCAAAGCTGTCAGCACTCGATCTTCCAAGATCGCCCGTTCAATTACTAACCGGGCTCAACGTTGCTTAATTTCGTTCATTGCTGCGCAAGCTGAACCAAGTCGCTACCACCAACCTTGTGCAATAGTATGACTTTACCTGCCGCAGTGCAATCTGAGCTGTTTAAATAGCCACTTAAGCTATTATTTTGCCCAACAACTGTTACAGCAATTGTTATAATAATGCTGAGTCTAAAATATAATTCAAGTAAATATCTAACATATATCTAATAAATATGTCGAGAGTGATAATAAAATAATACAGTTAATATAACACAGTTAATATTATTAATATTACACGGAATGTTATTCTTTAGGTATTTCTAAATATCTTTTCACTGGAATTAGTGTAAAAAATATTTCTAAAGTTGAAAATTCGATAAAAAGGAATACTAAATAAAAAATGGAATTTACTATAGATTAGTTCACTTTTATATTATATTAACTGTATTATTTTATTATCACTCTCGACATATTTATTAGATATATGTTAGATATTTACTTGAATTATATTTTAGACTCAGCATTATTATAACACTTGCTGTAACAGTTGTTGGGCAAAATAATAGCTTAAGTGGCTATTTAAACAGCTCAGACTGCACTGAGGCAGGTAAAGTCGTCTACTTTTAATTGACCGATCCTGAGATGAAATGAACAGTGTAGTGTTTTGAGCTGGTCAGAAAGTAAAATCTCGTATATACACAGGAACGGTAAATGGATAATTAATAGACTTAAATGCCTAATGGTGCAACATAAGTTATTACAAGTGAAGATCATCAATGAGGATCATTTCACGACAATAAGAGATGTTATTGTTGTTGCGTAAGCACCCACAGTGTTTACACAACATCAACTGAGGCCTCCACTTTTTTTTCAAGCATGACTTGTCAACATATCAAAGTTAATGCTTCTAATCACTTCTGCTTTTTGGAAGACACAAAATATCGGCATGTAAAACAAAAGCATATTAGAGTAAGATGACCGACCCTCGACGATGTCAATGATGAGCCCAGGATTCTTGTAAGAGTGGAAGTAAATCATGTCACCCAGCGAGCCATCCGTAAGAGCTGGACTGAACACCGGGATGTTGTTCTGATTGTACAATACATTACTACAAATACGCTTCAGGGATTAATAATAATAATACTAATAATAATTTATAATAATAATAATAATAAAGGTTTAACGTCCGTTTCCTCATACAAGAATGATGTCAGAGACGTCCCCCCATCACATGTCACTACCAATCGATTCACCCCAAACCATCTAAAAAACATGTGCTAAAGGGAAAGCAAAAGATCCTAAATGGTGTCGGTCCAGTGATAAAAAAACAGTCAGGCAAGATGAAAAAGTCTATGATGGGAAAAGATGTGTTTTCAACCTACAACGGAAAGTGGAAGTAGTAGAACATGAGCGAAGATCAGGAGGCAGAGAGTTCCAAACAGTAGGAGGAGAGAAAAAAATGAACGTCTACCTAATGAAGTGAGAATATTAAGAATTTTCAACAGTTTGATATCGGAAGAACAAAGCTTACTAGAACGTTGATATTAGATTAGCAGATCGGAAAGGTAAGAAGGTTTACCAAAAAGAAGTGTTTTGAAAGTAACAGAGCAATTTTATACTGAATTCTTTGAACCACAGGAAGCCAATGAAGGTTATTAAGCAAGGAACTAGAGGTGGCCTGAAGCCTTGAGGATCGACAGACAACACGTACTAGAGAATTCTGAATGCGTTGCAAAAGCATGAGAGTAGAAGAAGGTAATCCAAACAGCAACAAATTACAGTAGTCAAGTTTAGAATGAACTATAGATTTGGCAAGAATTATGGATGAATTTTTATCAAGAGATGATCGTATCCGTCTGATTTGACGGGTCTGAAAGAAAAATGAACGACAGACAGATGAGATATGAGATTTGAAGTCTAGATTTTCATCAAATATGACACCAATGTTTTTAGCCTTGGGAGTAGGAGTCAGAGCATTATTTTGAAAATAGATGGAAGAATTGGTTACTGTTGTTCATTGATGAGGGTGTCGATCAAAATATATTCGGTTTTAGAAGGATTGACAGAGAGAAAATTGAAGCAAAACCATGAATAAAACTTTGCCAAGAACAGATGAAAGGTGTTGCAATTTCAGATCAGAATCTGAGCTAGAAAATGATTTGTATAGCTGAGCATCATCAGCACAGAAGAGAAATTTTATTGAAGCATTGCCTAAAACATAACTGAGTTGTGTAGATGGAAAAAAGTAAAGGTCCAAGTACAGATCCTTGGGGCACACCACGAAGAAGAGGTAGTTCAGGGAAGCATTCATTATCTATCATGATAGATTGAGTGCGACCAGACAGATAGGAGGAGATCAGAGAGAGAGCAGAGTCAGAGATACCAAAGCATGTTTTAAGTTTACTGGTGAGAATGTTATGATCGATGGTGTCGAAGGCAGCCGAAAGATCAAGTAATACAAGGGCAGATACCTTTTGAGAGTTTAAGGCTAGACAAAGGTCATTATGAATGCTGAGTAAGGCAGTTTCAGTGGAGTGAAGTTTTCTATATGCAGACTGGAAACAAGATGGAGAAGGAAAAGTTTCAAGATGGCTGCATAAGTGAGTGTAGATTATTTTTCCCAAGATTTTGGAAGTAAAATTTAAGTTGGATATGGGACGATAGCTAGAAAGATCATCTTTAGGAAGTGATTGCTTTTTAACCAGTGGAGAAACAACAGCATTTTTAAAAGTAGATGGAAAATTCCTTCAGAAAGTGAATGATTAACCAGATGGGTAATTGGAGGAAGGAGGGCATCAATGCAAGATTTAAGTAGTTGGGTTGGAATGGCATCTAGCGAGCAAGATGAGTAGGTAGAGCAGAGTATTATATGATGAATTTCTTCAAGAGAAGCAGGTTTAAAATTTGTCAGCAGTGGTGGATTTGGTATAGACAGATGTGCAGTAGTCTCAAAACTGGGTGTCATAGAAGAATTTTGTCATCAAAAAAATTAAGAAAGTTGCTAGCAAGAGTAGGAGAATTGGCATTTTGTAGTGACTTAGGGATAGTGCGACCAAGCCGTGAATCAAAGGTTCCCCAAAGTTTTTGGGGGCAGTTTTGATTCTGCAAGATAAAGATCTTAAAGTAAGAACTCTAGGCACAGGAGATCATATTATACACTAACTTACGTTGTTTAATGTAGTTACCCTTGATCGTGAGGTTTTGCATTTCAGGAGGTTTTTCTTATCTCTCCTATTTTTAGATTCTAGGACAGCTACTAGTCTAGACTCCTATCAAAACTCATATAACAAGTAGAAAAGAATATGTTGTACAAATATTATTTAGCTCATGAAACACGAGTCACAATTTTTATAAGAACTATAAACTGAGAGTAGAGATACCTTATAACACCAGTAGTATATGGATTCTGGATTGTTGATCTCTTTACCTAGCCTAGTTATAATCTTAGATGGGGTCCACAGTATACCCTGCAATCATTTTCAAATACACTACATAGCTCAATTGTCAGAAATTAGGCTACAATTACCAGCAAAAACCTTAAAACTTGATTCTTTGTAATTGCATTGGCAGACCGAACATTGAGACACTAAGTGGATAAGTTAGAGGAAGAAACATGGCCAAGATTCAATTCAACATAGCCAGCAAGAATTAAAAGAAAAGATAGAATTAAATTTAAATGTTGTCTTAAATGTAAGATTAAGTGAAACAATATGAAGATGTGATTTTTGAGGAATAAGGTAAAGGTAATTAGTCAAGGCACTGGCACACAGAGGCGCAAGGTAAAGGTTGATAGGTCAAATTGCAGAAAGACGACGTATGATCAGTGGAATTTCCAGTGACATGGTTAAATAGTAGTGTATGGAAAGAGTGAAAGCACATCAATGGCATGAAAAACTGGAAATGACTTCTTTCTGTGGGTGGAGCAGAAATAAATTAGCGAATTGAAGTAAAGGAAAACCATTGTAGGAGATAAAGGTATTAAAGTTACCCGCTGAAAAGCGTAGTAAAAGCTTGACAATTTTACAACCAAAATAAAACAATTATTATTGCAAATCTAAAAAGAATAAATATATATATTGAATAAAGAAATTTCTAAGTACTATAACAGAATAAAATATAGTGGAAGAAGTTACATAAAATAAGATCAAATATTAAATTAAAAAACTAAAACTAAATTGTTTGTAAATAAAAGCATCATCATTTAGGCTCAGCTTAGGCTGAGGATTAACAAATGCTTTGTTTGTAAATAAAAGTATCATCATTTAGGCTCAGCTTAGGCTGAGGATTAACAAATGCTAAATTTGATATCATCTTATGCGTAGGTTTTCATGTATCAGTGAAAGTGCACATTGGTGAATTGCTATCAAATGTGGTACAGGAAACGTTCCATTGATGGCGATTACAGACAATCTCAGAAGAATTAAATACAATCCAAACACATTTAGCTAATAACAGACTTAGAGACAGTAGTTGACTCGTTCGTGATAGCTCAATGTTTTACTGCTTAACTTAGAAAAAGAACGAGATAGTAGTTAATTCTTTCATGATAAAATTACATAATGTGCTACAGCTTAACATAAAACTATCAGACAAAATCAGAAGAATTAAATACAATGCAAACACTTTTAGCTAATAACAGACTTGGAGAAAGAAAGCACTAGTAATTGATTCGTTTATGATAGCTCATTATTTTCATTATTTTACTGCTTAACGTAAAACTATCGTCTGTGATAATTATAATTACATACTACAGGCACTGATAGAAAAGACAGTCCTCAATCTGTACCTGTTCTTTTTGCTCCACTAACATCTGGTCTAGTATGGGTATCAGCCAGTCTTCAAACAAGCAATAGTTGTCATTAGGTGCCAATAGGTTTCCTATCCTATTGATTCCCCTGTCTCTCAGATCTTTGCCCTTCAGATGAAAGTCACCCACATAGGTGGGAGCCAAACACTTAATCAGATCTTCTTCAATCCCTCCAGCAGTCGTGCATATGCAATCTATCTGTTTCAACAAAACAAAGACGTTCAAGAAATTATATACACATTTAAAACATAAACAACAAAACAAAAATTGTCATAGTTAACTTATAATATAAGCCATATGCCATCCCAAAAATGCATCAATATTCTTTAAAAACTTCTAATGTAACAGCAGAAAAATTGCACTTAATTATCGATTGTATTAATAGTAGCATATACTCAGGATGAAAAAGAGGCAGGGACAGGCCGAGATTTGGTATGTTAGATGATTTAACGACCCACCCATATGTGGAAATGAAGAGGAAGGCGGAAGACAGAGAAGAGGGGAGGCGTTATATACCATGGACAGGTCTGCCAGTAGGCAGTGCACTAAGAGAGAGAGAGAGGGATACTTAGGATTTCGCATCAATTTTTCATCCATTACCTATAACTTATTTACAAAAAAGCAATATCATAGACAATGAAACAATTACAAATAGCATTGTCATGTACTTGTAAATATTGAATTCTCTGCTCAACTCAATACAAAACATCTGCTTATAAATAAGTAATTGCCATCGCCACCGGCTGGAGCAAGTGGCGATGTCGGTAAGATATTCGACTACGGATGAGTATGTGCGGGGTTCAAATCCTGAGCTCACTGACTTTTAAGTGTGGAAACTGATGTTAACATTAGCTTTACTAGCTTAGCAGTAGGTTTTACCTTATACAAAAATTAATTAACGCTAAATTTCTCAAAGGTTACTTAAAACCATTACCGTTCCCTAAGCATAAACAAATCATCATCTTCATGCAGTACACCTCTTTAGTTTATTAATGACGTGCACATTAATGACTAATATAAATGATGATTTCTCAAAATATTTGCTTTAAATAATCCTCATTGAAGTCATCTGCTCATCACAGAATGAACAGAGCGTAGTTACCATGTCATGCTCTGCGAGATATCGTATAGTTTCCCTGACACCACTGGATACAAGATTAGACGTGTAGCCGAGGAATATGGTGCAGTTCCTACGAGGTCGCTCCACAGGGTTCAGGTTCACAGACTCTTCTACATCGACTGGTAGAGGCTCTTCTCGTTTCTTTATCTGATCAATCAATCAATATATCAATGAGTACACTCCTAAGTGTAATTCGATGTAAAGTGCTACAGAAAGCAAATATAAAAGCAGAGTTGTGAATCCTAGCCAAGTTACAATACATCACAAACATTTTTGCACCTAAATGTTCATGTCTATACTTAACACAGTCTATTAGCCTATTAGTCTATTAGATAAAGATTAGAACAAATATACTAAAATAATATGCATACATATATATATATATATATATATATATATATATATATATTTATATATATATATATATATATATATATATATTATTTTAGTATATTTGTTCTAATCTTTATCGGCTATATATATATATATATATATATATATATATATATATATATATATATATTATTTTAGTATATTTGTTCTAATCTTTATCGGCTATATATATATATATATATATATATATATATATATATATATATATATATATATATATTATATATTATAATAGTTCAAATACATTAGGTACTTTGCAGATTCATTAGCAAGTACACTAGCAAGTAGTTTGCCAACATTACTATTACTCCTGCAACTAATTTACTTTCACAGAGAACTCATTGATAAGAAGAACTCACAACAATTGAAGTATAATGCTGTATATATGACTATATTTAGCTACAGCTCAACTAATATATTTCTTCTCGGCAAGAAATTCTACTCAGGGAGTCTAAGCTGACGTTAAACTTAACCGTCGATAGCAAATTCAAGGTAACAACCATTTTATTAATTTCATGTATCGCTAGACCCATGTTTGTAGCCTGAAAGCCTGTAGAATGATAAGTTGCCAGCAATTTCTTGTAGTTGATCCCATTGTTAAAATCATAGCCCCTGACTCTGACTGGTTCGACGGGTAGCTCACCACTGTGCAGCAGGACAGCACTGACTGCACAATCAGGCGGACTGTCGCAAGAGTTCTGCATCGTCTGCGGGTCTGTCTAACATAAATAACGTCAAATAAACATCTGAACTAAAGCTTATATCAATAGTTAATTGTACTTAACAAATACAGGAAAACAAAATCAATTAATAAAAAATTTAATCAATAGCAGAATATAATGTAAAGTAAATTAAATAACATAACAAGAGACAGGAACTGAAAACAAACTGGAATATAATAAACAATACAGGTAAACAAATTTCAGGATCAAAGAAAGTACAGAAAAACATTCAAATAACAATGTAGCGAGTGAAATTCAATAAAACAAAAACTAAAATCGGTCACAAATTTGTAATATAAAAAAGAGCATAGGTAGACTAAACAAATTTCAGAATTTAAAGAACGTACAGAAAAACATTCAAATAACAATGCAGTGATTGAACTTCAATAAAACTACAATGAAATTCAGTCACAAATTTGAAATATAAAAAGAGAATAGTTGCTAAACAGAAAACAAACAGTGATATAAAGAAAACAGTAAAAAAATAAAGAAACAATGTCGTGAAGGAACACTCTCGGTTGAAGCTAACACATGTTTAAACAATGACAGCAGTGTTCCTGCTATTCTTTAGTCTCACTCTCTTATTCTTGAGCTCACTTCTTCTTTTGGTTTTAGGTGATAAGCTGAAGTTATAAAGAAAATTCATTTATTTTAATGTCTTGCAAAAACGTGCAAGACATTTGTCTCAAGACCAAGACCAAGACACTGAGGCTCAAGACCAAGACCAAGATATTTAAAAACGTCTGTCTCGAGACGAGACACTGTCTCGAGACATCACATGACTGGGGAAGACCTGAAAGAAGATAGAATGACTGCCTTGAAGAAGACTTGAAGGCTGCTGGAGTTAGCAGTTATAGGAGAACAGAAGGAAGGAAGAGAATGAACATCGAGGAAATGGCACAGAATAGTGTTTTGTGGAGGAGCATCATAGAGAAATCTTTAGCTGGAACCAGCCCCAGGATGATCACATGACTCAACAGTAGACTGCTGAGTACTTCTTACAACACTGAGTATCTTGTTAATGTTCTGTATACCAGAAAATAATAATAAAGAATAAAATATCCAGATGGTTAAAACCTCTTAATTTAAACGGCTGAAAGAGCGGTTCGAGCAACCTAAATGTTTAGGTAGATTCGATGGAACTTTTATTCCTGACGTTACATATCCAGCACGGAAACCATTACAACAGATAGTGAAATCCAATAATATACTTCGCTGCCATCTGGCAAAGATTATAATATCTACGATGAACTGATATCAAAAGTGAATAGAAACTAGTCACACCCATGTTCATATCTCTTGCTTAATTCTATCATTCGTAACTCTCTTTCACTCTCACATTTTCTGCTGGATTTGTCTGAGGAACTGTTTAGGTTTACTGTTTAATAAACTATTAATAAAAGGATTTATTAATAGTTTATTAATACCTTAGAGTATATATAGGAAATATATAGAGTATATACAAGGTATATTGTATATATAGAGTGTATAAAAGGTCTAAACGTCCTATGGGCTGCGAAGCTATCCAGCCATCTTTTTCAACCATTCCCATACATTTTTGAAAAATGTGAATATTGAGTTTCAGTAGCAATAAACTATATTCTATTAAATTAAGAAAATATATATATTGTAATTTTTTTAGTTAAATAAATTTCTCGTAGTAGTATGGTTTGAAATTAATTAGTGAGTGAAAATTTATACATGTGGTTTATACGTGTGGGCGGTACCAACCTAAAAATGAACACGACCTCGATAATTTTTATAAGTATTAAATAATTAAAATCAGACTTTATGCCACAAATGCAAATATCTAAGCATATATGAAGAAATATTGAAGTTAAATATCTCAAAATGCATTCCTATAAGATACTTATATTAATTAATGTCTTACTGAATTAAAACATCGCTGATTAACATTTCCAATCATCGCAGAGTATACTACCAACAACGTTGACCGCTATGGTCCAATTGGTCCTGCATCATGGCCGTGGTGCATCAAAATTATTTCGCAATAATATTCTCTTGTCTATCATTACTCTAAGATTAATATATAATCCATTCTGCTTTATTAATATTTCATACTAAAGCCGATTCAACATGGCAGTTACCGTAGCGCAGTGGATAGCGCATTTGCATGCCAATCCCAAAGCCGTGCGTTCGAATCAGACATGCGTAAATTTTAGCTGTTTTGGTGAGGGATTAAGATTAGGGTTAGATCTTAAAGTCTTATTCCATAGTCTAAACTTATATGTCACGTCAGCCAATTGTGATTGGATTTCATGCGGTGAACTAATGATGACCGTCAAACACATAGAACACATTAAACACAGACATAAAACAACATAGAACACAGACACATTAGGTTTAGACAAGATTAAATAATATCCTATAAAACAACAAGTATAGTATTTTGTTAAGAATTTTTATATTTTAAAATTCACATTTGAAATTTGCATTTAAAGTAACCCATAGAAAGGAGTTTTCGAAGTAAATGACCAGTTTATAAAATTTAAAAGAACCAGATTTATTTATTTACTTTCATAGAAGACGCCATTTTTAAAGAACTGCATGGGCATTCGCTTTCTTTTGTCGCAGTGGTTTGGATGTGCACCATTTTTACCACTGCGAAATGTAAACACTCAGCTGCGTAAATGCAAACACTCGGCTGCGTGCTGGAAGCCTATTACGATCAGCTGATAGAGTATAGAGATTAGCTGATAGCGTATACACAAAGAGTTTAAATATAACTAATTATTTTAGTTATATTTTAGTTATCCTCCATCATTCCTCTCATCTCTAGCTCTACACCTCACTATCCTCAACCAACCAAATCAACCGATGAGCAGCTCCATAGCTTCACATCTGTCTACATTGAGGAGATCACGCAACAGGTCTTGACTTCTCCTCCCAAGCACTGTGATCTCGACCCTATCCCTACTTCTCTGTTGATCCATGTTCTGGCACCTTCAATTTCCACAATTGTTAACTTATCCTTGTCCTCTGGCACTTTTCCACAGTCATTTAAAAATGCTATTGTCACTCCACTCCTAAAGAAACCCTCGCTGGACAAGGAATCACTCTCCAACTACAGGCCCATATCCAATTTACCATTCATTTCCAAACTCACAGAGAGACTAGTCTTTCAAAGACTCTCCACCTATCTTAAGATAGGTGGAGAGTCTAAATCCTAAAGTCTAAAGTTAAAATCCTCCTACAACGTCTTTCCTCATGGTTTGGTATCCACGGCAATGCCCTTGCTTGGTTTACTTCATATATCACCGACCGTACTCTTAGCGTCAAAGTTCAAGAGTTCTCCGCCTTCCATCCTCAAGTACGGTGTGCCTGAGGGCTCTGTACTTGGTCCTATCCTCTTTTAATTTTTATACACTACTCCACTAAGCTCCTTGATCTCTTCACATTCATGAGACCATCAACTTTTCGCTGATGACACTCAGCTGTACACATGCTTCACCTCCCACTCCTATCCTGATGCTAAGGCTTGTCTACAGCAATCCTTTCAGGAGATATCTTCCTGGATGTCTGCCAATTTCTTGGCACTCAATCCATCCAAGACTGAGTTCGTGCTATTTGGAACACCTCAGCAACTTTCAAAACTGAACGAGGTGTCCCTGGCTCTCTATGTTTCAGTAACACCGGTTTCTTCTGTGAAGAATCTTGGTGTTGTCCTTGACCGCCACCTCTCATTCCACGAACATATCACTAAAACGTCACAGGCATGTTTCTGTCATATTCGCGATCTTCGTCGAATAAAACCATTTGTTTCTCTCGAGACTGCCACTACAATTGGCGCTGCTCTCGTGCAATCGAAACTGGATTACTGTAATTCCCTATTTCTAAATCTTCCCAGTTGCGAGATTGATAGGTTGCAGTTCATCCAGAATTCCCTTGCACGTGCAGTCTTTCGTAGCTCCAAATATTCTCATGTTACTCCAATCCTCAAATCCTTACACTGGCTCAAAGTTAGAGAACGCATTTTATACAAGACAGTATCTCTAACTTATAAGTGTATTACCACTCCTGGTAATAGTTAGCTGTCCCACTTACTACAAGTGGGACAACCTACCTCCAGGCCCACCAGGTCCTCTAAGTTAGTTACTCTTGAGAGACCAAGCCTTCCTTCACGTAGCAAGCTGTCTAGGCGCTCCTTCCAGCATGCTGCCCCGCAGATCTGGAACTCTCTTCCTTCCACTCTGCGCACCCCCTCATCTATTCCTGATCAGCCTTTCCTACTCCACGAACAGTTTCATAGGCGACTGAAATCTTTTCTCTTCGGCTTTTCATATCCACAAAACGTCCACGAACTGAGACCAACACCTAAACCTCCATTCCGCTAGTACCCTTCCTCGGACTGACCACCCGGATTTTGGCTCGCACCGTTTATGAACCCCTCACTCTGCTCATCGGCTTTGACTTGGTATCACAGTGCTCAATGTTGTCATGGACAACAGTAGCACTCTAATCGTATTGTTTATTGTTGTTATTTATTTATAATTATTTTATTTTATTATTTGAATTTCGCAATAGCGCACAATAGTGTTGTGGTTAATGGTGCAGATCAGGTCTTGAAGTTTTAAGTGATAGACCCTGAAGTGAATTGACTGTAGTGGGTTCGAATCCCGGCCTCGCTGTTCTGAGAGTCATATATCGGACATTCACTGGACTGGTTACACGGAAAATGAAATAAATTGCCTAAATGTTTAAACATGTAGTATTAATAATAGTGATTGATAACAACATGGTTGATCATTTCAATATTATGTGTGTTATTATTATTAGGCCTATGTATATATTCTTATGTCAATATCTATCATTATCTATCACTATAGTTATTATCGCCAAAGTTTAATCTTCTGGTGAGTTAGCTGCCTCTCACACACGGTCCAGTCAGTCTACGACGACATGGAATATCGCAACGCTAGTGACCAGCTTGAAAAATTTCTCTTAAATATTTTATGTAATGTATAGCAGGTCGTGCAGCCACTCAATGAGATGAAAGAAATGTTGATTAGATTCTAACTCTTCATCATGGCCATATCAAATTTGAGAGTGCGGCACAAGCTGAGGCGACCACAAGTAGAAGAAACCGTCTGTGCACTCAAAAGAAAAAGGCTTCCGAAAATGTGGTAATTCCATATTTAATATGTCTACACTGTCTCATAATAAACGACACCCCCTAAAATAATTAGGAATATTTTCAAAATGTATGCTGATATGGTTGGATTCACTCGTTCTTTAACTTTGCAACACTCCACTAGGTAATGCAATTTGACACATTCCTTTCAAATCTAGTCATTATCTATTGAAAATTGTTAAATCTAGTGTTTTTTGTGAGGTAACCCTCTGCGATTTATTAGATACATTGAAAGAGTGTGCATACATGTATAGACAACTTGTCTACACTGCTTATAAATAAACTGATTTTTATTTTATTGACTCTGAAAAGAATAGTTTTATGAATAAAATGACTAATTAGCTTTTTTATGATCATTGCATCTTATATTCAAAATGGCCACCCTCAGCCTCGATGCAAGCTCGCAGTCGATCTCGCCATTTTGAACTGCACGTTCAATGAAAGCGTTAGCTAGCGCAGAACAGTTATTAAGCAGTTCTTGTCGTAGATGTGCAGCTTTACGTATGCGTGCTTTGTATACACCTTATGACTTCACAATCCAGATTTTATAGTTAACAAAACTATTTACTGTGTAGTATGTAGACAGTAGTCACGCAGGCTACAGGTATGCATTTCCAATGTTGTCAATTTCGTCACCAAAGAACCTGAATTTTAATGCCCTATTTTTCATTACTGGTGAAAGTCTGGATAAGGTGATTGATACATTGGCGGAATGCTTTTTAATATCGGCTTGTTTGTCACCATTAGTCCTTTTGTCATGAATTATTACAATAATAAAATTCTTCTTGCTCGATGTATTGGCCTATCTGACTATGACTCCTATGTATTATGATCTTAAGTAAAATAAACTAATTAATTTAACTCTTATAATTGTTCACTTATTATTATTAGTATTGTTGTTCATAGACCAGAGTTGCAGAGATGAGTGAAGAGGAAATAAGTGCAAAACAAGCCTCTGAACAAGTTGAAGATATCACTGAACCAGTTGCAACTGCTGCTGAAACTGAAACCAGCTCTCTACTGATCTAACATGAAGCCTATCTAGCAGCCTTAGAAGAAACGGCAGACCGATATTACACTGATAGTTATATGGGAATGCCGCATCATGAACTTTAACATCTCTCTATTTGAGGTTGCCAATGACAGGTGGTGTCATTCAAAGAAGTAATACCTTGTGTAGGGGTGTAGCCAGAACAATCTAAATGACGCGCAAGTTGAAAAAAGGAGCCTATGAGAATTATGTCCCCAGCGGGGTTTTCCGGACAAAATACCCTCAGAAGCTGAAGCACATTTGTAAATAATGTCTTCGAATCTATATCTGTTGATAACATATTGAACAGAAAAAGTAATGCTATATAGTAGTTACTGAAATAACAGTTGAAAAAAATTACACAATAAGTTGATATACAAATTACGCAATAATTTGTTTTACAAAATTTGTAGGCATTTGTCTGTCATAACCTTTTGGCATTCAGTGCAGGATTGTTTTGAATGGTGTTCAGTGCAGAACTGAACACCATTTTTGAACAACAAAACCCATTACCCCACCCCTGTGGTTAGAGCACCACATTGCTTATGGAAAGGTGCAGCCAGTGCGCCACGCTCCTTAATATATGATGGCACTCATTCCAAGGCATTACAGTCACGAGTTAGGTGGCAGTACAACTGTCCTCAGCACTCGACTGTCCTCAGCACTCGACCTCCGGTTACTTTTGCACTATTACATATCACTTTAAATTTCACATCATAGACTTTCTTGCTGAGTTATAATACTTTTTTCTAAAGAAATGTTCAGGATCAAATTAAAGTTTAATTGTTACCATTCATTTAGCAATCATGACACGATATCAGGCAGTCATGAATTAAGGTAGCAAATACTGTCACAGAATGAATAAATGCATGCAATGAGCAACTTTTTATTATTATGAAATAGAACAACAAATATAATACCAGATTATCATCATCATCATCTTCCACTGAATCCCAGTTTAACTAGGGTCGGGATACGAATAGACTGTCTCAAATCCTCTATGTCCTACATCATATCATCAGTAAATCTCCTATTTGAGACTTTTCCATTCGTTTAAATTTTTGTAGCAGTTTCTGGATCCTAGGCGCTCACCAACCGAATGCCCTTTCTGACGTTGTGATGGATCTTAGTGCTTTAGTCGCCTTCTACGACATATGCAGTCACCGGTTGGTCAAGTCTTCAAACAACCCGGACACAGCAAGGGGAAATAAATAAACAGATTACAAATACCATAAATACATGTATATTAGACAATGGGGAACGTGTCGATCAATTCTATGTTTCTCATTGACAGTTTTTTTGGTCAGGGCTGACGCAATATCTATTTTGAAAATTCTACATGCATATAGGCCTAGCCAGGAAAATTGACGGTGCCACTAATGTTCACATTTCCCACAAGTTGACAAGCTGAAGTAAAGTGCAAGTTGAGTAGCTGAAATAAATGAATTATTTAAACACAATCATATTTTTATATTATAATTATTAAAGGACGGCTGCACTTAGTCTGGCCTGTATTCAGCGTACAGGCCATTAAGACTCTCCATCGCGTCAAGGTGTCAGCCCACGGAGAGGTTCTTAACTAGTCTTAACTAGCCCTTAACTGTACACATATCAAGGTGACCACTTTCCAGTCCACATCAAATTCCCCGACTTCTCCAGTGCGCCTCGACAATTTTAGTCCCATCATAGAATCGACGTCTGTCTCATACGACAATGTTAGACATGATTTCAAAACATAATACACATTGCTATTTAATTTCAATCAATAATTTTTGAATTGCTCACATTAATTTTTGATTACTTTTGTTCAATAAATGTAGCCTGTGTAATTTTTCAACTATACTGTATGTGTCGTTAATATTTTTTACTTTTTTACTTAAAAAGTTACGTAAGACCAAATTAAGCCTTCCCTACCTTTTTCCATTTTCCCTGACTTTTCCCTATTCCCTAACTTTTCCAGATGTGTGATCACCCTGATATATAGATACTAATAGATACTAGGGGTATACCAGATTTGATTTTTTCAAATCCAGAACCGGAACCGGATTTGACCTAGTTATAATTGTAATTTTTAAGAAATATATAAAATCAATGTTAACGTTAGTTTCATCTTTCGAAACCGAAAGATTTTGAC
>CAJHZI010000907.1:337500-387500 GCA_905160935.1 Enchytraeus crypticus | reverse complement strand
GGACTTCTCTTGCAGACTCTACACAAACAGACGCCAAAACACCTCACGTTGACGACTGAGGACCACAAGAGAAAGCGAAATTAAAAAGTGCAAGTTCTAGATCACATACTCACAAGGCAAGCGGGTCAAAATTTAGACCTATGGCTGAAAGTTATGGGTTATTAGTTTGTCCAGGAAAGACCAGAGAAAACACAGAGGAGCCTCTGCCAATGGCAGATTTAATAATTGATACACTGAGAAGATTTTTATTAGAAGAGCGAAGACTACAAGAGGGTTAAAATAGGGTAGATTTTGAAAGGGTCAGATAGATAGGATGGTTTGCCGTAATTTAATTTGAAAGCCAAGGAAGCTATCTTGAATTTTATTCGTCCAGAGAGAGGAGATTAGAGTAGTTTCTTAAGAAGTGAAGAAGTGAGGGATTTCAATATTTTTACATTATGGACACAAGAAAGATCATTTAGTACGTGTTGGAGACGAATTTTCGGGAGATCGTTGAGATGTCATTATCTACAAACCGGGTAAAGAATCCGCAGCCACGTGTACATGAGCGGGGTCATTCAAAATTGAAGATGTTACCTGACACTCGATCTGCGTACTGAGCTATTTAGACACTCACTTAACAAGAGAAGTTCATTGTTGAATATACGTATAGAACAGTTTATTGCAAATACAATTATATACATGTAAATAAGTTTAAAATACACATAGATACTTTACTCAGTAGGGGAAGGTTGCTTAAATTGGACCGTATCCTAAGTTGTCTACCATTTATCTGGAATTCCGTGAGAGCATTAACCTTAAAGAATAAGTCTAACAAGAGGTCTTCAGTAAACAACCCTTTTTGCAATTTTGACTGAATGTACCCATGTTTGTCTCTGTACCGCAAGCAAAACTGGAATAAAACTGTCAGTGTCAATATGTCGGTTATTATCCTTATGTGCCTTGGTTATAGTAAATCCCCTTACCTCAACTTCTGCTTAACATCGGCGTATTTCCGTCTCTTCCTCTTTTTCTCGCCTCTTATCTTTAGGATTCTTTCTTAGCAATTTAGATGACTTAATTGGAATCGCGGTTAGAATATAAGAATGAAGTCATTGAAAATTTTATTTTGCCTCCAGAAATTGTTTCTATCAATTTACTAATATAATAAATGTATTTTTATGTCACAAATGAGTAGCAGATTGTATTCTACATCACAAAATAACCACATGCTCTCATACTCATGAAACAGTTATTTTTCCTTAAGGGGTCCAATTTAGGAAACCTTCCCCTAAATATACGAATAGATGTATGGATACTACAGATATACATGTACGATACATATAACATGATTGGTTACAAATAGTCCCCTATAAGCTCTTAAAACTAATACACATGTAAACATAACTCAGCAGTCAATTGATGAACTCAAGTATCTCGTGATGGTGTCATGCTGAACACGAGAACGCGCCGACGGAAATTGCCAATATCACTGAATAAATGTCAATATTTTTAATTTTTTTAAAATCGATCTCTTTGCAGTGCTCAGCCATCTAACAAGTCCAATTCATATCAACAGTTTATTTTCACAATCCATTGCTCAAAACGTTAATATCTTCACAGAGTGATTATCCTTAACTTAAGCCTTAACTTACCCGAGCCTATAGCTTGGGAAAACATTGCCTATGATATGATTGCCCTTCACCTTCCTCATTTCTTGCTAGTATACTGCGCTCAAAGTAAGAGGCGACCGCTTCTCACTTCACGCGCGGTTTACGGTTGGACTATCTTTCGTGGCCCGGGCACAACTGGTTGTACAGATTGGGTGGCCGAATGCATTGCCCTCTTGCTTCAGAAGCAGGACGCCATCAATTCGAATCCTAGCAGTATTGCTTAATTGTGATTCAAAAACAGGCTTTAAGCTCAGCTTTAGTGCTCTTACAACAACATCAATTAAAGTCGATATCCAGAAGAAATACAACAAAATCTTTAAACTAAAATAACAATTATAACATTTATATAAGTTTCCTTCATATATGTTATTCATATAACATTGGTATAAGTTTCTAATTTTCAAATCCCATAGACTCTCTTTTTACCGTGGCTGTATGTTTATACAATACATCCGCCAGACACGCAAGTGTTCGATGTGTTAGAGCCACGCTCTCTATCGTCTCTGACAAGTTTCGTTGATTTCTTATTACTAGGCGTAAGTTTCTTCGTCTCTCCCGCATTTTAACGCTGAACAGAAATCTGTTCATTTTATTAATTTTGATTGTCAGTGGCCTTCTTTTCTGAAGCATGTTGATATTAATAAATATCTTAAGTCAAGGTCGTTTCCTCTATCGCTTCAATTAAACGGCTCGAGCTGTAATACGTTAATGCGCAATCGGTTAATGCTTTTCGTAAATCGTTAATCCCTGATTACATATGCAAGAGACTTTGCACAATACACTGAACAACGCTAAAAATAATCTCCGCAAAATTCAATAACAAAATATATGTATCGATGTAAATGTACGAGTAAAACAATAACTTTTTGCAGCAAGCGAGGAATTATCATACATACAAATAACTGAGATCTATAAGGGCACGCGAGTCATACGCCGATAAATCACTCAACATAATTCGAACAACGACAATTTCTACAGATTTTCAATTATTTCCAATTACTTTTTACAGACAGACCGTTCAGCATAAATTGCAGAGTAATAACCATGCTATCAAAGATATAGAAAAAAACTGCACTGTCATTATTTGTCTAAATTGTGTAAGTTACATTATGTCTACATGAACGTCTGTTAAAATTCAAATTTTTCATCTGTTTGTTGTTGTCGGGGTTCAAATCCTGGGCTCTCCCGTCACTGACATCGCTTTCGAGTAAGGAAACTGACGTTAACACTAATTTTGACTAGTCTGCAAATCTATCGCAAATTTAGTATTTAAATAAAAAGGCTTCTATTATACACAACATAAAAATAATGCGTCAGGAACCATCAAATACTTGTTTAAGATCCATTGAAAAAATACACGTTCATTGAATACATTTCATAGTTCCACACTTTCATTGCCAAGCATATGCAGGCTGCATAGAGAATAAGTGATACTTGACGTTCACATAATACATCTATGTACATGCACTACATTATAGGGTAACGTTATCTTTTATACTCGATGACTCGTTTTGTTATTACTATGTCAGTGTAAATACATGTAGCAGGCAGATGCTCTTGAAATTTACAGGATTTGACCAGCAACCAATTCTACCACACAAATAAAAATTTTTTTTTAAATAACAGCAAAGACATAGATTTGTGAATATATGTGGAGTCAAATATGAAAATTTCAATATACGAATACCGACATGTTACATGAAGCATCCATGTATCCACGCATGCATACATTAAGGTGAGACTGTATGAAATGTTAATACTGTTTATGGCTCCGAAAGAGTCTTTTGGTTTAAACTATGATAAGAACATGCATGTAGGTTGTGCCTAATAATTTTTGTCACAGACAAAACAGTTTCAAAAACTAAATTCAGAATTTTTACAACACGTTAGGTTTTCACACCATTTGGCTCCACAATTTATCATGTGTAGTTATGCTAATATTAGTTTGAATGTAATTTAATGTAATGCTTACAGCCCTACTGTTTTCAATCCAGAGATTATTCTTAACCAACAGAGAAAAACTGTCATCTGTGATAATATCTTTTACTCTTTGCTTCAAGATTGTGCATGTAGATGGTTAAAGCTAATGTTAACGCCAGTTTCCTCACTCAAAAGCGATGTCAGTGACGGGTAAGCCCAGGATTTGAACCCCGCGCAAACTGATTCGAGGTCGAATATCTTACCGACATCGCCACTGGCTCCAGCCAATAACCGTTCACTACTGGTTCAGCAATAACCTACCATCATTTTGATGTTCCAAGGGACCCCATAGCTTCCTCCCATTTCACTGATGTCCTGATGAAAGGGTTCCTAGTGGAGAATAGTCACTGGGAGAGTTTTGAGGTAAAGAGTGGGGTACACCAGGGCCATATTTATTTATTCATATTATTATGAATGCTTCATATTATTATGAATGAATTACTTAAGGGAGTTGTTAAGGAGGCCCCGTTGTGCAGGCCATTTGCTGATGATCTGGTGATAGTAAGACGCTGGTAAAGCTCTTAGAGCAAATGTTAACGTCAGTTTCCACACTCAAAAGCGACGTTAGTCAGGCTATCTCAGGATTTGAACTCGTGAAGAAAGTAATCGAGATGTTGGAAAATGTGAGAGAGACATTGGAAAGTAAAGGACTGAGGGTGAATATAGCAACACGGAGCATTTGGAGAGTAGATGGAAGGTTCAGATGATAAACAGAGATAGAGTATAGCCATGGGGTGGAGCTAAGGAAGGTAACAAACTTTAAGTATTTGGGTCTAAATTAGAGGATGATGGGGAGTTGGAAAAGGAGGTTGCTAGTAGGATTCAGCAGTATTGTATTAATTATGTTGATATAATATATCAATTCTTATATCATAAGTTAAAACCGTTAGGCAATTTATTCCATTTTCTTGGTAACCAGTTCTGTTAATGTCGGAGAATTTCCTCTCAGATCAGCGCGGCCGCGATTCGAACCTACTGGAGTTCAACTCACATCAGCATTGGTCATTTGAAACATCATAACGTTACTATTTTATTGAAAGAGAAAAGCCTATTTTTTCTCCGAAGTAAAATAAGTGAAGTAATCAATCATTTGTTCAGACATAAGATGGGGTACATATAGTAATAATTATAATGCGAAAGGTTTAACGCCCGCTTCCTCTCACAAGGATTATATCTGGGACGTCACATGTCATTAAAAATCGATTCACCCCAAACGATCTAACAAGACATGTGCTGAAGAGAAAGAAAAAATCCTAAACGGTGCCGGTCCAGTGATAAAAAAACAGTCAGGCAGGATGAAAAAATCTAAGGCGGGAAGAGATATGTTTTCAACTTAAAATGGAAAGTGAAAGTAGTAGAACATGAGCGAAGATCAGGAGGCTGAGAGTTCCAAACAGTAGGAGCGGAGAAAGAAAATGAACGTCTACCTAACAAATTGAGAAAATTAGGAATTTTGAACAGTTTGGCATCGGAAGAACGAAGCTTACTAGAAGGTTGATTTGATTAGGAGATCAGAAAGGTAAGAAGGTTTTAGGTAGAAAGATAAGTGTTTTGAAAGTTAACAAAGCGATTTTATACTTAATTTTTGAACCACAGGAAACCAATGAAGATTATTAAGTAAGGAGCTAGAGGTGGCCTTAAGCATTGAGGACTGACAGACAACACGTGCTAGAGATTTCTGAACGCGTTGCAAATGCATTAGAGACGATGAAGATAGGCCATATAGCAATGAGTTACAGTAGTCAAGTTTAGAATGAACAATTGATTTAGCAAGAATTATGGATGACTTTTTATCAAGAGATGACCGTATCTGTCTGATTTGAAGGATCTGGAAGAATGATGAACGACAGACAGATAAGACAGTCTAGGTTTTCATCAACTATGACACCAAGGTTTTTAGCCTTGGGAGTGGGAGTGAGAGCAAGATTTTGAAAATAGATGGAAGAATTGACTACTTTGGTTCTTTTCTGGGGAGGTGCCATTTAAAAAATATTCAGTTTTAGAAGAATTGACAGAGAGAAAATTGCAGCAAAACCATGAACAAACTTCGTCAAGAACAGATGAAAGGTGTTGCAATTTCGGATCAGAATCTGAGCTAGAAAATGAGATATACAGCTGAGTATCATCAGCATATAAGTGAAACTTTACCATTGCCTAAAACACAACTGAATGGGGTAGTATTGAGAACAAATAGTAAGGTCCGAGTACTGATTTTTGTGGCACACCACGAAGAAGAGGTAGTTAATGGGAGCGTTCATTATCAATAATGACACATTGAGTGCGACCAGAGTGATAGGACAACAGAGAGAAAGCAAAGTCGGAGATACCAAAGCAAGTTTTAAACCTACTGATACAAACTATACAGTCCAACAATATTAATGTAAACTGTTAATAAATTAGATTTACATCTTGACATTATTGGCAGTAAAGAATGAACAGAGTACATTATTTTGCTAGCTCGCAGACTCGTAATTATAAATTTCGGCAAGTTTATTAAATCTTGGACCCCAATTGCTGAGATGATCGAGAGCATCCTGCTCGTCACTCTCAGCTGATGTTAGAGACGAGAGCGAGCCAGTGGGACTCCCCATACCCTCGTAGGCGTACTCTCGAACACTGTCGTAAGGAGGGGCGTTCGGATCTCGGTTCGCGGCATAAAGTCGTGAGCTGAGCATTACTCCTACATCCTGATCTCCTTTTATAACAAATATAAAAACTTTATACCTTACTTTATCTCGAACTTATTTGAAATTATAGCAAAAATAAAGCTTAAAAATTGCATTATTAGCTCAATGATGCTGCAAATATTGATATCAAGGTAAAGTCTAACAAATATAAAAATGCAGTATTGATGCAAGTACATGTTATCACCATCATCATCAGTTTCTATTTGAGAAGGGGAAGGCTTTAGCCCCTCGCAGTCAGGCCTGGATGCGCCACAGCAAGCAATTACTTCCAAGGTGATAGCGAGTAGGCGGGACTAAAAGCCTGCAGCCAAGTTCAACGTCAGTTTCCTGTTCCAATGACGAGAAGAGCATTTAGTTTGAACCCTGCACCTACTGATCCGCCGTCGAACATCTTGCCAACAAGCCACCAGCTCACCAACAACTGCAAGTGATCATTTCTGAAGTGACAGAGTAGGTGGGACCTCTACAATTGATCACTTCTGAGGTGACATAGAGTAGGCGGGACCTCTACAATTATTCACTTCTGATGTGACAGAGAGTAGGCTGGACCTCTACAATTGATCACTTCTGAGGTGTCAGCGAGAAAGCTGTCACCTCAGAATCTAGGACTATGAAGACACTGAAGAGAAGAAATCGACATTAAGTATTGCTCAATGAATGGAAGTAATCATACCTAGCCTGGACAGAGCTTGTGGCGCAGGCAACTGCTGCGAGAGGTCGATGCGCTTGATACCATTAGACTGATACCCGTTCATCTTCCTCATCTTCCCCACGTCACAAGCCTGCTGATCGTCTTCACCTGAGATATATTAATCATTTTCAAACGACCAATCAAATCAATTATTAATCAATTCATTATTAGTAAATCAATTGATTTAAGAACAATCAATAAATTGAAGGAAATCGACTAAACAAATTTTTTTTCGTAAAAATATCCAATGGATATTCATTTCATTTCATGTTGCATCAACAGTCATAGAACAGAATAGAATACACTAATTCGTACCATTACTCGTACAGTAACGGTACGAGTACACAGAATGTATAGAAGGCACAGTGGCACACAAATACACTGATTTTCACATTTCGCATCGAGAGAAAATTCGCATACGTCGTGTATGAACAAATATATCCTTATTCTGAGTGCGTCTCAGGCTCTGAGGGTGTCTGTGTATTTCTGTGTGTGTATGTGCGTATATTTTAATGAACATTTCTATTCTTATTTTATTATTATGGTTTAATTCTTACATGTGTCCTACTGTTTCAGAAAAGAACACGTCTTTAACTAATTGGTTTAGGCTAAGCTACTAATTTGAACATTAAGATTAAACTACTTGAGTTTTATGTTGTCTCTATCATATAGTAACTACATACATGTATTCGCCATATACTATATACAACCAGGAACTCAGTTGTTTAGAAACATAACAGATTAGCAGCAACACAAGAAAACCAGGAAATGCGGCAGCAGACTGACTAATAGGACATTGTTATGTTAAGTCCTAGTAGGCTTATTGTGTTAAATAAGTTTAGTTCATTTCACAAAATCTCGTTAGATGTCCCACAGGTGATCGCTTGATGAACCTTCAATGAGTGAATGAAATATAAGTTTAGCACTGACCCATTCCCTCTTCGTCGTATCTGATAATGTTTTCTCTGACGTCATCATTAGGGTCGACGCCTTGAGTGTAGGATGCTGCGTGGTACCTCCGTCCACAGGCGAGAAACATGAGAACTATTGCTACAATCAGTCAATCAGTCCGTCAGTCAGTCAATCAGTGAGTAAGGCCTTAATCAGTCAATCAGTTATCAGTCAATTAGTCAGTGCAACGAAATGAATAATCAATAAATTTATCAATGGGTTAAACAAGATGAATCAATCAATGAATTTGGGAGTTTAGGTGACTGGTGTGATGGATGGTCAAGAAGTTTTAAAATAAAAATTACAAACCAACGCAATTGCATAATTTACATTTGCCTTTAATGATATTATTTGACTCATTGACCGATTGGCAGCTTGAGTAGTGCTGTGTGATAGGAGAATACCACTAAGAGTGAGAGGCAATTTCCATAGTTCGGTGGTTAAGCCAGTAATGATGTACCGTGCAGAGTGCTGGGCACTAAGAAGAAGAGAAGGAGCAGAGATTACATTTAGCAGAGAATGTTGCGTCTAATGTGTGATAAAATCAGGACGGATAGAATGGAAAATGAATGCGAAAAAGAATATGAGTGTCGAGGGTATAGTGGGATAGGTTGATTCATTGAGATGATAATGAGAAAGGCAGAGGAGGAGGTATTGAAGAGAGTTACAAGGGATGAGATGGAGGTTAAGCTAGAGAGAACACAAATGATGGGATATGCGGTGATTAAGAGAGATGAAAAAAATGCGATTGTCTGATGATATGGTATGGGACAGAGAGGAATTAAGAAGGTTAATTCATATCCCTACCATAACTAAACTGGGATTCAAGGGAATATGATGATGATGATGATGATGACATGATGATGATGATGACGACGGCTGATAGCTCCTAGGTAAAAGTGTCAGAATAAGGACCAATGGCGGATACAGATGTGCCTTAGCTTGCCCAGAAGAGTGTTAATAAAATTTAAAGATCAAAGATCTTGGTGTAGAGAATTCCATAATGTTGGAGCAGAAAATATGAACATGTCACCTGCAATGTCAGATTTACTGTCTAGTACAATTGTAATATTTTTACTGGAAGAACGAAGACTACCGGAAGATTCATGGATTGATAACAGGTCAGTTGTCATAAGTTTACCATAAGTTAATCCCTTGAGATTCAAAACAATTGGCTTGAATTTTATACATCCCGAGATTGGAAGCTCGTGTAGTTTCTTACGAAGAAGAGATGTGTTGGATTTGGATTACTTGACATTACATACGACATGAAAAAGAGCATTTTTACATGTTGGAGACTAATTTAAGAGATTTTAGGGAAATAGCAACAGGAAGTTACAATAATCAAGTTTATAGTAGACATTCATTAGTTAAAAACCTAGATATCTTATTGATAATCTGATAATTATAAACTTATCAAATTACTAATCAGTTAATTAGCTACTATAATAGCTAAGTAAATGATTAATAATTTCATTGATTGATTGATTAAGTGATTGATTGATTGATTAACTGATCGATGGACTCACCTAGTACGACCACAGCGCATCCTATAATGGTGAGGGAGGCAGTGGCGCTGATGAAGACAGTAGTCACGCCTCTTCTCTCCATACAGTCTACACCTCCATACCCGACGTGGCATTCACAATAGTAGCCGTTATCTGTGTCTACACACTCGCCGTTATAACACACGTCAGCATCCTCAGAACACTCGTCTATGTTCACGCAGAGATTAGATAGAGACACTGAGGTCGTTAGCCGTTGTCCAGGAGGGCAACTGAAATACATGATAGCAACGAAGATTGCCGCTACCACTGTCACTATCGTTATAATATTTGTTATTATATTACAATAGTGTTATAATATTTGTTATTATATTACAATAGTGTTATAATATTTGTTATTATATTACAATAGTGTTATAATATTTGTTATTATATTACAATAGTGTTATAATATTTGTTATTATATTACAATAGTGTTATAATATTTGTTATTTATATTTACTTCTTATATAAAATTGATTGGTACAAACCGACACTCTGCGTGTCTCCATAGATCCACGCACTGCAGACCTCTCTCACACAAAAGCCCTAAGGCACTGTCACAAGCTCCACTAGGGCACCCGTCGCCAATATTCTGACTTCTCTCTAGATAGGTTGCCGCTAACTGCTCGTGATTCTCGGAGACTTGCATAGGAAACCAGTGACCGTTGAGTCTGATGTCGTCCATGCAACCTGTTAACCAAATTGTTAATACTTAATACTCGCACGCACGTGAATCTACTTAGCAATGAGAATGCATCCAGTGTTGATTATTTAATATTAGTGTTAACTACATGTACTTGCATGACGGGTTTCAATGTTCGAGAACATTGAATATTTCATGGTAAGAAATGTAGAAAAAGAAGAATTTAGGAAAGCTGCCGCCCTATATTCTGTTCAGAACGCTAGGAACTGATGATGATGGATAATTGAGACTGTCTCTATCTCTCTCTCTCTCTCTCTCTCACTCTCTCTCTCTCTCTCTCATAGTGCACTGTCTACGCAGGTCCATGGCATGTAACGCCTTGACTCTTCTCTGTCTTTTGCTTTCCTCTTCATGTCAACATATGAGTGGATCTTTAAATCATTTGACTATCTGTATCAACTCTCTCCAGAAATTCCTCATTTGTAGCACTCTGAGCCCAGCTATTCCTCTCCTTTCTTCTCCAAATCCACATTTCCAATGCCTCTAGTTTCCTGATATCTTCCTTCCTTAAGGTCCAGTTTCACATCCATATGTGTGGTCTATACCAAGGTTGCCTTGAAAGTGTATCTTGAGATAAAAACAATTTCTGAAGCTTTAACGATAGCTCTAATTCTAAATCAGTGTCTTTTTATTAATACAAATTTTCAGTTCATGTCTAATAACATCTAACATATCTCTCAACAACTAAGTGGCATATCCAATATAAATATTCCTACTCACATTCTTCTTACATGCTCCATAAAGAGCATTCCATCGATCAAAAGCTATGGCTTAGCTTTTCCCTTTACAAAAGGCTATGGCTTATTTTCAATCTAATGTAGCATAAGGCATCACAAAACCATGTTCCCTATATGGTTGCCTCTTTTTGACGTCTCTTGCTGACTCCGCACAAACAGGCGTTAAAAAATCACACGAAGAAGACTGAAAATGCAAAGACCACAAGAGAAAGGGAGATTAAAACAATGCAAGTCCAAGATCCAAGGGAAGCGGGTAAAAATTTAGACCTATGGTGGAAAGAGATGGGTTTTTAGCTTGCCCAGGAAAGTACCAATACAATTTTAAAAAAGATCAATCAAAGATCTTGTGGCAGAGAGTTCCATATTGTCGGAGAAGAAAACATGAAGGAGCTTCATGAAGGAGCTTCATATATATATATATATATCTATAGATATATATATATATATATATATATATATATATATATATATATATATATACTGTATATATATATATATATATATATATATATATATATATATATATATATATATGTATAGTATATATACATTATATTTAGAGTAAATATATTCATTTCATTTGGGTTGTGGCGCAAAAACGGTATAATTCGACATTGTCATTAAATTTGGAATAAATGAGTTGAATTGGACCAGGAATAATCTCAGAAATTTACATGACAAACAAGCATCAGGTATAAAAATTAAGGAACAATTTTCCTTTGGGTGCCATTATTGGTGCAGTCTATGCATGTGTGTGGAATTTTGTACTGTGTAATTACACAGTATAAAATTTCACATACACTCACAGACTGCACCAACATTTCATATTTAATAATTAAATATTTAACTGAAATATTGATACTAACCGTTCTTGTAATCGTCATCTACAAGAGGAGCTTCGTTAGATGACGGATATCTCACGTCTCCACCAGCGAATATCCTACCTCTCCTCAGCGCTATCTCTAAATGCTCCCCCACTCTCCCCACTGACTTGTTGTAAAACCTCCCTTCCCCGCCGTCCACCCTCAGCTCCACCCACCTGCCCACCCTCTCCACCGTGGCAGCGTGCCAGGCGCCACGTGACACGTTGACATGGCTCAGCTCCAGGTCCCTCTCGCCTGAGCCCAGGTTGTAGCGAAACCTCAGTCGACTGTCCTTCACCTGAAGAGGTAACAACGTGTAGTCAAGTAACGAGGTAGATCAACAAGAGGTCGTTGTGGAGTTCAGACTTTCAAGTAAAGAACAAAATGTATTTTAATCACAAGTCACTATTATTTCAATTGTTTTTGCAACCTTACTTTGCAGCATTCCAAAGGCTTCGAAGGATAAAAATTAGCTTGCCACTTGTTGTATCTGATACACTGAGGTAATGTCACATCCGGTCTGCACTATGACAGTTTCACTGGCACCATAGTCCATAGACTACAAGTGGCGCTTATCACTCCTAAACTCTACAGTGTGCAAATTAGCCCTTGTGTCTTTGAAGTCTTGAAAATTAATATTGAGATCCAAAAATTACTGGTGAAACCTGATGAGATTAAGTCTACTATAACGAACTGTTTCACTATAACACCTGTAGCAACATGGAATAAACCTTAAAATTGTTTTGGTAGAAAAATCTCGGAAAACTGTTATATTTAAAATAACCATGACTTAGTAGGAATTATGTACTGTCCTCCCCTAATATCTAAGATATGAATGATCTCCTTGTAAAGTTTGCTGCTCGGATGAGCGGCAGCTAACAAAGAACTAAATACTTGTTACATTTTGGCATCAATATTTTTGGCATCAATGATTGTCGTAATGGAAAAAATCAGTGCGCATAATTTATTTGCAAATATTTAACAGAGCTGAACTTTGTCATTTTCAAGTTGCCGATTGCTACTGAGGCGAGAACCTAATCGGGAATTTTGAAAGAACTTACGACAACTTGACAACTCAGAGCTAATTGTCGCGCCCCTGCAATAGTGTTACTACAGCAGACTAGAAAAATTATATTAAGCTAAATATATGTAATAAATAATAGGCAGTTGTCATAGGCTGTTGCCATAAGCTGTTGTCATAGGCAGTTGTCATAGGCTGTTGTCATAGGCAGTTGTCATAGGCAGTTGTCATAGGCAGTTGTCATAGGCAGTTGTCATAGGCTGTTGTCATAGGCAGTTGTCATAGGCAGTTGTCATAGGCAGTTTTCATAGGCTGTTGTCATAGGCAGTTGTCATAGGCAGTTGTCATAGGCAGTTGTCATAGGCTGTTGTCATAGGCTGTTGTCATAGGCAGTTGTCATAGGCTGTTGTCACAGGAAGCATACAGCAATAAAATTTATTCGTCATCGTCATTGACTTCTTTAGTTTCTATAAATATTAAAGTTTTAAACAAATTACATTGCCATTGTAATCGGTGATAATTCAAAGTAATACTAAACGAAATTAGTACTAAACGAAAACTTTTCAACCCTTGATAAGGCACATTTCGAGCTCTGCCAAAATATTGCATCGCAATATTTCTTCTATTTGACAAAGATATCACTATTAATGGAATTGCTCATTGAGCAAGGAGTAAATACCATTATTATTGTAAAATATCCAAACTAATGCAAAGGCGTCAGAACTACAATTAGTTAGTGATTAAGTACAGATGCAATTCCAAGTCAATGTTACTTTCTTCATATAAGTAACTGAAAGTCATCTTACTTTAGAAGATAAAAAATGTAAAAAAAATTATATTCGTATATCCAACCTAAGAAACTTGCTCACAACATATAGAATACGAAGCTAAAATTAAATATTGGTTCTGATAAACACGTATACTACCGCAGATTTCTAGAATTAGAAACGAACCCGTGATCTACTGCCTGTTGGATCATTGTGGCATCTGCTTGATCGTCCAAACGATTCAAATATCAGCTAGGCATGTACGTCCTTACAACTGATACGCTGGCAAGTCTTACCTCTAATGAGATGAACTCAGACTCTTGAGCATTCTGAGCCTTAAACAACAGTCCGGAGCTGCTCCTAGTTCTGAATGTGAGCTCAAGTCTAGTCTTGTGTTTCGACGACCTCCGCAGCTCCTCGTGGAAAGTGCTGTTTAAGTGCCACTCGATAAAACTTTTCTCTCCAAAGTCTTTCACAGTCGTTCCTGTGTATGAACAACAGTCATCGAAGATAAATGCATTAAACAACTAACTATTCTTTCTTTCACATCCCCCGACTTGTGGGTCGTGGGCGTGGACTTGCCGCCATTTACAAATCTATTTATTCTATTACGCCTGCAAAAACGCGTGATTTTACATCCTTTGAAAGTATACTGCTAACACTGAACTTTGGCATAAAGAGCTTTCAATTTTGAACTGTCTATCGTCCCCCGCCAATTTCTAAGTCTCTCTTTTTGTCTGAATTTTCTACATTACTAGAAAATCTTGCTTCTTCTCCTTCTGAACTCTTCATCATGGATGACTTTAATCTTCATGTCGATGACCCGAACGACTCTTATGCTTCTACTTTTTAAACTCTTTTACACACATTTGACCTAAAGCAGCACATCACATCATCTACTCACACTTCCGATCATATCCTTGATTTACTTATAACCAAATCAACCTCCTCTATGTCTTCATGCTCTCTTACTGATTTCTTGCTTTCTGATCACAGAGAGGTAAATTGTAAAATACCATCTCAAATTGTCTACTCTCAAACACGTATTACTAAAACAATTAGGAAATTATCTCCTATAAATACCGATCATTTTTCTTCCGATATTCTCTCTTCTCCTCTCGTTTGTAATCCAGAATCCTCTGTCTCTAGCTTCTGTCTACAATTTGAATCTATAGTCACAGCGCTTCTAAACAAGCATGTTCCTCCCAAACAAATCGTCTGTCGCTCACGGCCAACTGAGCCCTTTGTATCTCCTGAAATTCTTAAGCAAAAGAAACTTCGCTCTAGTCTTGAAGCACAGTTTAGGAGAAACAGTACTCCAGAAAATAAACTGCTCTTTCAACGTCAATCGGCTATTGTTCATAAATTAATAGCTAAATTCAAAAGCTCCTAAATAAAATAAAATAAAATAATAAAAACTAATAAAAGCTTTTAAAAATCTCATTACTGTGAATAAACATAACCCGAAGAATTTGTGGAATGCAATGGATTCTCTGCTCAGTAGAAATATACCTAAATCCCTTCCTTCCGACATCGCATCTACCACTCTCGCCTCATCCTTCCTGAATTTCCTCAGTGATAAAATTACCAATCTTTGCTCTTCCATACCCTCTTCTACTTTAAGTTCTCATTTGCTGATAAATGCACTCCTTCCCCACCAACATTGTCAGGTTTTCGCTTGGCAACTCATCACGAAATTTGTAATTCTTAACTCGTCTGATTCATCCTGTCCTCTGGATCTCAATCATAACTCACATAATAAGAAAAAGCATAACTCACTTAACATAACATAACATAAACATAACTCACTTAACATAACTCACAACACTTAAAATAACTCACTTCACATAACATTTCACTTCACACTTCACTTCACACTTCACACACATAACATTTCACATAACACTTCACAACACTTAACATAACTCACAACACTTAACATAACTCACTTAACATAACATAACTCAAGCATAACTCACTTAATAAACCTCTGTCTTAGTAAAGGTTTCTTTCCATCCTATTTTAAACAAGCCGTTGTAATTCCTCTTTTGAAGAAGGCTTCCTTGTCTAAAAATGAGCTCTCCAACTATCGGGCAATTTCTAATCTTAACTTCATTTCCAAAGTCCTCGAAAGGATTATATACTCACGTCTTTGTCTTCATTTAGATTCTTTCTCATCACTCTCACCTTTTCAATCTGCCTATCGTAAATTCTACCCAACTGAAATTGCACTAACCAAGATCCACAAGGATCTCTGTTTAGCCATAGACGCTCAACACGTATCTGCCCTAGTTCTTCTCGATCTCTCTGCTGCTTTTGACACCATAAATCACAATATACTCCTTTCTAGACTCAATTCTTGCTTCGGAATCTCTGACAAGGCTTATGGCCTCCTATCCTCATACCTTTTACAGCGTACCCAAACTGTAATTATTGAAAACACTTTATCACCATCCTGCACTCTACCTTGTGGAGTCCCTCAGTGTTCCATGCTTGGTCCCCTCCTTTTCACCTTATATACCACCCCCTTAGGTCATTTGCTAACTGATTCCATGCTGAAATCTCACTTTTATGCTGATGACACCCAGATTTATGTCTCGTTCTCTAGTCCTGATTCTTCTGATGCTCTGTCTAAGCTTACTTCTACCCTTGATCTAGTTCACTCCTGGTTTTGCGCCAATCGTCTTGTTGCCAATCCTTCAAAGACGGAATACCTTCTCATCGGCACCCCACAGCAGCATCATAAAATAACTAGCTCAACCATTACATTTAAAGATATCCCCTTAATACCCACAGATTCTGCACGTAACCTTGGGGTAATTTTTGATTCTAATCTAAACTTTAAAACTCATATTTCAGCAGTCTGTCGTTCTTCTTTTTTCCATATCCGTCATTTACGTTAAATTCGTAAGTCCCTTGATATTAATTCCGCCACTGTATTAGCTAATGCGCTTGTCCATTCTAAACTTGATTACCGTAACTCCCTGCTGAATGATCTTAAAAGACCTCTCTAATTCGTCTCCAACACGTTCAAAATTCTCTTTCTCGAGTCGTCTGTAATGTAAAAATACTCAAATCTCACACTTCTTCTCTTCTTAAGAAACTGCACTGGCTACCAGTATCCGAACGTATAAAATTCAAGATAGCTTCCTTAACCTTCAAAAGTTTAAACTATGGTAAACCATCCAATCTATCTGATCTTTTATCCATTTATCAACCCTCTCGTAGTCTTCGTTCCTCTAGTAAAAACCTTCTCATGGTACCAAATTTTAAATCTGCCATGGGCAGACGCTCCTTCATGTTTTCTGCTCCCACAATATGGAACTCTCTGCCACAAGACCTTCGATCTTGTAATTGTATTGGTACTTTCCTTGGCAAGCTGAAAACCCATCTCTTTCCGCCATAGGTCTTAATTTTGACCCGCTTCTTGCCTTATATCTTGAACTTGCACTGTTTTGATCTCGCTTTCTCTTGTGGTCTCTGTGCACTCAGTCGTCATCGTGTGGTGCCTTGGCGCTTATTTGTGTAGTGTCTGCAAGAGACATCCCTGACATTGCCCTATGGCGAGGAACCAGACTTATTAATTCTTATTGATTGATTGATTGAAACAAACTCAATATGGTTGGTCAACCGTCTCATCACCAAAGTCAATACGACATCATAAAATCATCTCAAGCATTAATTAAACTTAAAGAGAATGCTTACTGCAGAATGATGCAAAAGAGGATACTAATAGTAGAGATTCAATCAGGGTAATGATAAGGGCCATGTACTACGTAGTAATAAGACGTAGAGCAGGGCAAGTCTGCTATACGATCAATATCTTTGGAATCTTGGAAATCTTGGAATCTTTGGATTTGGAAAGATCCTTGGAACAAAATTCAATGTCAGTAAATTAGAAATCACTGTTATATCATCGTTTCTAATTATTTTTAGAAGGTCAACGGATCATGTGAGAGAACTAGGACACCAGTGAAATCCGAATGAACCCTCCTTTGAATTAAGTGAATTAAATTTACCGCCTGGAATATAAATTTAACAATAAAGGTGGTTCAACAAAATAGAATACTTGCGTATAGTTTTGATCGGTCTAGTATGTTGTATCTCTGCAGAAATATTGTGTTCCATCATTATGAGTGAAATGAACACAATTATCTCTGTACGAATTTCCTGTAAAATATAGGAATAATACATGTAAATGTTTCAATCTGTTCGAATGTTTTACTTACGTATATCACAGTTGTGTCCCCTCCAGCCTCTTGTACAGCGACACCTGTAGTCGTTGAGATAGAAGCTGCCCACACACTCTCCATACTTACCACAGTGACTCTCGCGCTGCTCCACACCACAGATCACGTTCTCTCTCTGACACCCGTCGTGTGAGCCCTTGTGCTGCCCTGCTGACCCAATGTGCAGGTCATACAGCTGCTCAATCAATCATCAATCAAATATCAGTCCAGCCATCGAAAATTATTGATCCACAGATTCGTTTAGTAAAACTGACACAGGTTCGTTTAGTAAAACTGATTGATATCCATCGAACAGTCGACGTGAAGTGAGTGATCTGTAGATGATCAAACTGAGAAGAGTGTTCCACCGAAATATTATGACCTAGGTATTATATTAGAAGGAATTCTAATAGGCAGAATAGTTGTGAGGAAAGTAAAGAGTAGGAATTTATGCTAGAGAGCATAGTGGCAATTGTGTATCAATAGTAATTTGTTTTCTGTTGCATTTGATGCTTAATTTAAAGTGAACAGTTTACGTTAGAAAAGTATGACTTCAAGTTTTATGAATATTGCAAACTCGTACTATTTGAAATCGTTTTCATTTTCGTACAATTACATATTCGTGTATTCTTTAATTTCATATAAATATTAAATAAATTTTCAATTTAATACAGTCGTTGATTCTATTAAGTAGATTAGAAGTTAATATAGATTTAGTCAAACATCGAGGAGAGGTAAAGATTTCAAAAATAATTTTAAAAGTCAAATTATAGGAATTAAAGCACTGGAAAATTTAACCTAAGGATCTCATTTTACCACAGATAAATTGGAGAATCAGGTCTTGACGGACTCTTTATTTTACGATAACAACAGTTGTATTCAATAAAATACGAATTTAATTTTAACACCTACCTGACCGTTATGAATCAGATTCTTTATACAACCATCAAAACCATCCCTGATGACATTGAGCGGAAAGCTGATCAGTGGATTAGCCCGGCCACCGAGTTGTAGAGGAGCGAGGACATTGAGGTACATCCCCTCCCCCGGCACCTCACCACTCGCCTCACAGGCTCTCCTGTCCTCCACAGAGTGACCTTGAGAGGCGCTCTCTTCTATAGAGGCTGCCTCACAGCGATCAACTATCAGTCGTACCTCCTGCATACAACACAGCGATCAACTATCAGTCGTACTTCCTGCATTAAACACAGCGATCAACTATCAGTCGCACCTCCTGCATTCAACAAGCGCAGAAATAGTACACTCTAACATAAGAGTGTAGTACAAAGAGATAAAATCTTTTAGCACGTAGATAAATACATGAGTGTTTATCATTATTTCATATTGTTTACGAATATAGTTTTAAACAGTGACAAACTGAACTGTAAAAATCTCTTGTACCTGATTGACAATGTCAATAAAGCCGTTTTACCTTCCCATGTCGTATGAAGTCCAGCCGGTGCCAATGTCCATCGCTGAGCTTATCCAACTTCCTCTGACCTTGACTGTTTCTTCCATCTATCGTTAACTTCATCTCTCCGTTCCCGTAGTTAACCCTGAGCGAGGGGTATCCACCCCTCAACTCCACCAATATAAAATCATCAGCCTCTCCAGCAGTTAACTCAACGACCGGCCCCTGATAGAGCACCAGACCGTTCTCACTGGTCGTGATGAACTCGAGGCTCGTGTGGCTCGACTCGCACTGCTCCAGTGCCGGGTACCAGGCCCAACTCTCCCCCGTGAACCCGTGATGAGTCTGCTGACAGCGCGCTCCATCAAAACCTTCTCTACACCTGCATCTGTGCCAATCAATTCATGTGATTCTCAATCAATCGATGTGATTCTCAATCAATCGATGTGATTCTCAATCAATCGATGTGATTCTCAATCAATCGATGTGATTCTCAACACCTAATTATCAAACAATCAGTAATCAATGTATCAATCAATCATTCGATGTGGTTCTTTACACATTAATCTCAATCAATCAAATATTCAGAGTGTTTCTCTACATTTACATCTGTGGAAAGCATTCATTCAGTTGATTAAATCCATCGAATGACATTCATCTATACAATAAAATACAAATAAAATTGAATAGGCCAATATAGGCCTATTTAATTTTCTGTTTTCTGTTTTTGATTATTTCAAGTTTTTAAAACGGAGAACAAAGAAGAAGAGAGCAGCTGACTTACTCCACTCCCCACAGACCCTGCACACAGGTGCCACCATTGAGGCAGCTGTGAGGCAAACAGGCAGTCAGCTCATCTGAGTAGTCTGTAGCAGCGCAAACGCACTCAGCCTGCATGTATGACGTCAGACCAACCAGTGACGAGGCGTTAGTGTTGATAAGCAGTGGCTGGTTCAATGTTATCAGTCTATTCGTGCAGCCGCCCGAGTCACAGTGTTCTCTGGCGCACTCGTCTATAGGCGCCATGAGGATCTTCAGCCCCAACAATCTCTCTAGCTACACATAGCATGCACCAGTTGATAGGCTCGATGATAAAGTAGGGATATGTACAGATAGAGCTACTTCAGTAAATAGCCAAGTTTGAATTCAGTCCATATGATTAATACTTTTGAAATTGAACTGGTAGCTTAGGGCAGTCAGATTATGACAAATATTGTTTGTTATTCAGTACTAAGCAATGGAATGATCATTCGAATAACGTAGGTAGGCTATTTCAAATTTTAAGGATTTGAGAATTTTTTTATCACAAGCTACGGGGTAAAATGTCTATTTATCTAACAAGGTGGAAACACATTAACCATGTTTTATTGATATTTGGAATACAATGGAATCTATAATTGACATTTAAGTTTTCAATAATTGGCTAATTAACAAGAGCGTTCAACTGCGTTTAATTTCAAAGATTCTGTAGCCCTTGCATTATCTAAATTAAATGAGCTCTTAATTTATTTTCGATCTTAATATATGTTCTATAACTTAGGTTCTTTCTCTCTTTTAGTGAACTGCCTACTAGCAAGTTCATGGTACATAACTCTTCCACTCTTCTCTGCCTTCCGCTTTTCCTATTCTTTATAATTCTTCGGTAATAGGAAAGTTCTTTCCTATTACCGAAGGTCTCTTTTGCTTATGCAATCCTACAGCATATTTCAGTCTCACATTTCCTATCATCGGTAATAGTATGACCCACATATTTGAAACTCCTTACCATTTATTGTGATACTAAGTTTATCTTTATTATGGAACACTATCATCACTTTGGTCTTTTGATATTAATTTTCATTCCATATCTCAATGCTGTATCATTCAGCTTATCCATTATCTTCTGCAGTCCAATCCCGCTGCCCGCCACCATTCCTTGATCATCTGCAAATCTTACATTTTGCAACAATTTCCTCCTACTTTTATTCCTTCTTCCATGGTTTCCTTCATAACTGTCCCAGGCGTAAATGTGCTATTTATTTTCTGAAATAAATCTAAATCAGACATTCTACAAGGAATATAAAAAGAATGTAAGTGAAGTATCTTTAAAAGAGCTATAGGAGATCTTACAGAAATATAAAATTTAAAAGTATTTAGTATAGTAAAATGTAACATTTGTTTTCAGTTAACAAATAGTTGTAGAACTGGACGTCAGAAGTTTAAATATATTGAGTCTAGAAGCATACTAGACATTCGTAAAAATGTTTTCATTAGAGAATGCATATTATTTGGAATGGGTCTCGGGCGAATAGGCACAATATATGAATCAATTTGAAAATCTGAATGCTAGTTAGCTATCTACTAAGATTGAAAGGCAAATTTTACAGTTCTGTGGTAAAGCCAGTAATGATGTATGGTTTCATAGTGTTGGGCACTAAAATGGAATATTTGCACAGCTTGCATGTGGTAGAAAGGCGAATGTTACGTCTAATGTGTGATAAAACTAGGGAAGACATAATGAAAAATGAATAAGTGAGGATGAATGTTAGTGTTAAGGGGATTAAGGAAAAATGTGGCTCAGTCAAGATTCAGATGGCATATTATATTACGAGAAAATATCTCTCTCTCTCTCTTAGTGCACTGCCTACTGGCAGGTCCATGGTACATAACGCCTCCACTCTTCTCTGTCTTCCGCTTTCCTCTTTATTTCCACATATGAGTGGGTCTTTAAATCATCTAACATACCTAATCTCGGCCTGCCCCTGCCTCTTTTTCCTTCCATTCTACTTTCTATGACCTATTTTAATAGACCTTCCCCCTTATAATGTGTTTTATCCATCTCTTCTTCCTATTTCTTAATACATTTATCAACTGTCTATCTGTGCCAACTCTCTCCAGGACTTCCTCATTTGTAACCTTTTGAGTCCAGCTAATCCTCTCCATTCTTCTCCAAATCCACATTTCCAATGCCTCCAGTTTCCTAATATCTTTCTTCCTTAAGGTCCATGTTTCACATCCATACATTAGCGTGGTCCACACCAAAGTTTTCATTATCTTTATCTTTGTGTCTTTCTTTAGACTTTTCTTTTTTCTTTCTTTTTTTATATTGAGAAAACATATTATATATATATATATACATATATATAAATATATATATATATATATATATATATTTATATATATATAGATAATATATATATATATATATATATATATATATATATATATTATTATATATATATATATATATATTTAATATATATATATATATTATAATATATATATATATATATATATATATCTATCAGTGCACTGCCTATTGGCAGGTTCAAGGTACATATTCATACTCAAAGTCTGCTTTCTCGCTCCATAAGAGCACTCCTTAGATCAACAAGTTAATCCCTTCACAAAATCTATGCCTTATCCATACCTTATGTAGCCTATAGCTTGGGAAAAATATGGCTTCTGAGGTGGTTTCCCGTTGCCTTCCTCAGTTAAGTGGATTAATTACCATTTAATCCTAGGGGAAAAATTTTCATGGTGAGGTGGGTCCCCTCTTGCCATCCTCAGCTCCTGCCTTTAGTCGCCTCTTACGTACACGCGGCAGATTGCTTGCGGTTGCCCTATTCAGTAGTGGTCCAACCACACCCGAGCACAACACGGGGCAATATATATATATATATATATATATATATATATATATATATATATATATATATATATAGAAGTTTTGAAATATAGATATATGAGTGAACAGTTGTAACATTAGATAATTTATTGGCGTACACTGTATAGCGAAATTCGAAATTTTATTTTAATACTTATGTGGTTATTTGGTTATTGGTCTATGTATGTACTTATATTACTCGTAATTTTATTATTATTTTACAGAACTACATGATTGTGAGAGCTGAACATTAGTGGAGCTTAAACATGCATTTAATGCTTTCTGACCCAGTAATATAAGTGATGTTATGTTAAACGATAGACTGTTGATTCTCGGCCTACCTCTAGCTTGTGGATGATCACGAGTCCATCGAGCTTAGATTTGCTGTAGTAGGGCGACCCGTGAGCGGCGAAATTCACATCGACCACTCTGCTGAGCTGAGGATGATTCCTGATCGTAAACACCTCGACGTTACTCGGCGCCACGTCCAATCTCTGCGCCAATGCCTCCTGTAATATCGCTAACTTACTCTGACCGTAGTCCGTAGGTGCGGGGCCAATCTTAGGTCGAGTTATAAACTCCTCTGCAGTGGTACCTAAATAAACATATCCAGAGGTCGCCCACAATGGATTTTTATCGCTGTGATTAATTAATTTATATACTTCATTTTATAATTAACGTGGTGAATATAATCTAAATTTTGTTAAAGTTTAACATTCCGAAAATTTGTCTACAGTGATAACCAGAGAAAAGTACTCCATGCAGTTAGAGTAGAGTAGTTAAAGTACTCCATGTAGTTAGAGTAGAGTAGTTAAAGTACTCCATGTAGTTAGAGTAGAGTAGTTAAAGTACTCCATGTAGTTAGAGTAGAGTAGTTAAAGTACTCCATGATATTACCAGAGAAAAAGTTCAACAGAAAATTGTAACTAAGTTTTGGTTTGAATCTAACATTCCTTTGTTAGAACATTATACTAAATTCAAATAAATAAAATAAAATAATTTATTATTTTCAAACATGATTTGATACATGCGACATCAGGGCTTAAATTGAAAATTGAAAAAATTTCATAAGTCCTACTTTGGTTGTTAGTAGTGTCTCTCTCAGTCTACTGCATATTGGCAGATAATTTGGTTTATATCTCCATCACATATTTCGATCCTCTTCTTTTCATGTCTTATCCGCATTACGTTATAAAATTCATGTCTTATCCGCATTACGTTATACGTTATAAAATCATTTAGCAACTCAAGTCACAATAATTGCCTAAAAATTACAGTCTTTCTTCAAACCATTCACTTTCAGAACATGACCAATCATCCAATCTAATTCTTCTTTCTGTTCCTTATTATATTTACCGGTCGTCTACCTGTGCTAACTCTCTTAAGCACTTCATCGTTCGTAACGTTTTAGTCTATCTGAACTTCTCCAGTCTTCTCTAAAGAGAAATTTCGAGAGCTTCCAGATTCTGAATATCATCCTTTCCTAGACCCCCTGTTTCACAGCCGTACAGAAGCGTGGTACACATTAAGTTCTTTTTAGCGTATGCCGCACACGTTCGACTTTCGTTGAGGATTGTGATCATTGCTGACTGTGTTACATCAAGTTTATATAGTCTTTATCTTCGTTGATTTTTGCAATTTTTTATTAGCTATGCCTTCCTTCCTCTTACTGATGGTCTGTCTTTCTGGCGTAATTATTATTTTCACCTCTCCAATCTTCTGTTATCGTCTGCCCTAAGTGTTTGAAGCTCTTAACCTGTATTCTAAATTTTTAGCACCATACTGTCTATTGCTATTTTGATACATCCTTGCTTCTCTTGATTCTCATTCTCATATCACTTCAACTTATTGTTTTCATTCCATACTTTACCGCCAACATATTCAGTCCATTTATAATTTTCTGAAGGCCTAATCCAGCTTCGCTACTTGTAGCCTTGCTACTCGGCAAATCGTAAATCTTTCGATATCTTACAAGGTTGTTTCTTTTCTTTCTGAATGTCTTACAATGCTTCCATCATCATTGCTTCTGCGTAAAGAAGTGGTGACATGCGACAGCTTTGTCATGCTCTCAGTCTTGTTTCTTCTTCTTCTTTCATTATTTCTTTCGTTAGCTTGAGCCAGTGGCGATATGTGTAAGTTATTCTATCGCCGATCAGTTTGCGTGGGTTTAAATGTTGGACTCCTTCGTCAGGGATATCGCTTTCGAGAGATGAAACTGATGTAAACATCGGCTTTTAGTTTTTTTCTTTTGATAATTCCAGCTGAACTTTGACAATTACACTTTGATAGATTCAGATGTAATATTCTATATCTCCAGTCTAACCCATGTTCTGTCAAACGTTTCAACATCCTCAGTCCGTTTATCCTGTTACAAATATTCTCAATTCTGCCAAGCCTTTAAATAAGCCTACCTCATTTCTCTGCTCTAAGCTACTTTTATATATGACTCGCATTATTCCTATAGCTTCTCTTGTACCAAAAAATTTTGTAAACCCAAACTACGATTTACTTAATATCATCTCGGTTTTTGATCGAAAGTGTTCGTTTATTAATTTTTGGAGCACACGATATTAAGCTTATGCCATTGTCTTAGCTCTGCACTGCTATAAACATTTTATGTATTGAGATAGTTACAGTATATATTAGTTGACAACTTATTAATACTCTGCCATTTCAGACACATACAAAACTAAACTCGGCCGTCAGCAATTGATCGTTAGTCCGTTCGTCCGTCCTTCATAGAACATTTAGAAGCAGACATTTAGTTTAATACCTACTAATATCTAGCACAACACAAATAATTAATGACTTATAGCCAAGGAACATCACTGGGGAAGAAGCTAAGACATCTGCAAATCTCTACGGTGAATTGAGGAATGTTATACAGTCCTATATATTCCATTCAGAACTAAAGGTACTGATGCTGATTAGGTCATTTTGTTCGCGTGGTTACACACATGACAACCTGTATGCGTTTAAAAGTTTCCTTTCTTACATAGACCTTCTTATATAAAATGTCCCAAGGTACTGCTGCTTTATTGTTTTCTTGTTGAACCTGTCAACAGTCGATCTTCCAAGGTGGTAATCCACAAAGTACTAACCGGGAGCGACGTAGCTTAAGAATTGACGCGCAGCTAAATCGAGTGCAGTAAATTCCGTTCGTCATTTAATAAACACCAACTAAAAGTAATAATATACACTTTGGGCTTACTACTTGAGAGAGCCCCAATGAAAGATAGTTACAAAACAAACTACTCCATGCTACCTACCCTCGATCCTCAACGACCCGGAGTTGATGACTGCCTCGTAGTCTAATCTTTTGACAGTGACAGTTACCGAGGACTCAACGCTTTTCTTCCACACTGAGTCGTACACTTTGACGTACACAACGTATCCGCCCTCAGGAAGTCTACCCCTGCTGTACAACTGTCCAGTGTCTGAATCCAATCTGTTAATTTTCAGTTTATTTATTATAATCATCAGTTTAAAATAATTATCAGTTTATGATCCCCTTTGCTATCAGACTATATCATTGTCTAAAGAAGCAATATTACTCAAGACGTAACTGTAACCGACAGCTTGCTGCGAGTACTCTCAGTGTTACCAGAGATTTTCGACACAAATTCGAACACCTGAAAGCATTTGGTTTCATGTCTGCAAGTTCTCACTATCAAGTAAATTTTGGCAGCCAAAACGTTCTAGTAAAATAAGCTAAAACAAAACTTGATGAAATACGGGACGTGTTGCAATGATGAACTTGAAGCATTCATCCAACAGCTATTAGAAAGAGAATGTCTAGCTGCTGAATTAATTTCTTTATTTTGTAGATTGATTTCACTAAGATAGTAAGACGAAGCCTCGTATGGCAATTAACTTTTTTGCATGCATTGGCTACTTGAGAAACAAATTGATTCAAATCAATCATACAATATCTATTACAGTATCGTACTACAGTTTCATACTGTATTATTTGTAAAGTTTTTACAGATATTTAAATCATATTTGCCATAGTTGTTACTGACACTGACTGAACTGGTTTCTGGTAGTGCATAGGTTAGCGCAACTGCAATGGTCAGGGCAAAGTGATCAATAACTTCTTCAATAAGCATGTCTTCGTAATGTAAGCCACAGACAACCCTTGCATATTTTCATCTCTCAACCTGGCACGTAGATTGGTCTTGAGAATTGTATCGGCTGCTAACGTTCTCTCGAGTGCAGCAGTAGAAATTGGTTGACTACAGAAATGTGAAACCACACATGATTATGATGGTACAAAGTTTTGTTGCCTGCTGCCACTGCTAGAAGTCAATTACTGGGTCGCTCTGATACACAATGTAGGCATATCTTGTCATAGAGATTGTCGTCTGCCAAAATCCAAATGTAGATCGCCAATGTCTGGATCACCATCAACATAAGGCAACAGTGAAAGAAACATACTCTGCCAGGTTATCAAAAGAAACAGCTACTATGTTAGCCGGAAGTAACTACTTAAGTTTCATGGCAGTATATCGATGTGACAGAAAGACTCCTTAAAACTAATGGATCAAGCTATAGATAGAATGAACAGTGGGCGGCGATAGTTCCTAAGCTGATTCAGTCATTGTCACACAACTGTCACGGTGGAGCTGTCGGCCACAGATTCGTGGAAGCTGCAGTGGTTCATCGAACTTTTTCAAATTTTCATTTCGCATAGTTACACACATGTCATACGCATGTGCAGTAGAGATATTGTTACTGTCTTTGTAGTTTTTCGTTATTTCCTCCATTTCCCCTCCAGGGTTATTAGCTATCGTTGGCTTTTGTTCTCTCATCAACCGTACTACTACACTGTTTTAGGCTGACCACCTAAAACATATCCCAATCTGAACCTCTTTACGTTCGCTATGCTATTTATCTTTATTTATTTAATTGATTTAATCATTTCACACAATATAGTAAGAAAAGTCTCACAAAATACAACAACTCACATGAAATGAAAAGGACACAAAGGTCCGAAGACTCTGACATGTGCCCTAATATGAGAATAAAATAATAAAAGATTTAAGCATCACTACAACATCATAGCATTTACAACATTACAATGGTCACATTATTTATTGTAAAATACATGTATACACTAAGCTATGAAAATCAAATATTTATTAAAATTAAGTTTATCTAAATTGCGCTTAAATGACATAACGCTATTAGTTGTGACCAGAGAGTCTGGCAGTGAACTCCGGGGTTCACAGACTCTAATGGAAAAATAGTATGCACGAATATTGACTCTGGATTGGTCAGTATACAATTTTTTGTACATATTCTTCTGTACATATGTTCAAACTGTCGGACTTTATAGATAAATTTCTTTCAGAATATAGGGCTATTTATCATTTTGACCTCAAACTATACAATTTTGACTTTAAATTTGCACAATTTTAAAACTATAATTATCTTTTTTGTTGTACTTTCTTGGAAATAAATAAAATTGTCAAGAGATCGCAATAAAACCAGCTTTCTGCGCAATCAACCTGAAGAATAGTTCAGCTTCTCGTGGACTGGTGAAAGTGAAGGTTTTGTTAGGGACGTCCCAGTCATCTTCATCTTCAGCATATACGTGACCTAGAGGCATGTTCTCAAACAATCCTGAACCAATCAATCAATAAAATTAATCAATACTCAGTAACTCAATCAATCAGTAAACCAATGAATCAATCAATCAATCCGTAAATCAATCAATCTATAAATCAATCTATAGATCAATCTATTAATCAATGTCAATCAATCAGTCAATTAATCAGTGAAGAAGCCAGTCGTGCAATAGATCAATCAAGCTATGAAGCCGTCCATTGATCAATCAGTCGATTAGTTATTCTATCGATCTATTTATCTATAAATAAATAAATAAATAAATGCATAAATAGATATCAATCAACCAATCTATCATAAATTAATCAATAATTATTACTCAATATTTATATAGCAATTTATCAGTCGGTTAATCAGCCAAACAATCAAGGAAACAATCAATTAATCACTAAGTCAATCAATCAGTCAGTCTACCAGTTAATCAATCAATCATTCAATCTAACAACCATTAATAGACCCGATTCGATAACAACTATGATGGCAAAATAAATCATCATTATCATCATCTTCTTCCCTTAGATCCCAGTTTAACTAGGGTCGGGATACGAATAGACTTGATCCATCCGTTTAAGTTTTTGTAGCAATTTAATAATGAAACAAAGTCTGATAAACATGAAAATTGGTCTGGAAGACTCTCTAGATATCAGGTCACACTGGGCACATTTGTGCAGGAAATTAACGTAACGAGAGTTCGGCTGTTGAACCTCTTTATCGTAACATTATTTACAGACTGTGAGTATTCTCTCTGTCTCTCTACCTCCCTCTCTCTCCCTCTCACCTCTCCCTCTCTTTCATTCTCTCTCTCTCTCTAAAATTCAACATAGCGGCAGGTCTAAGATGTCAGTTTCTTCTCAAATTGTATTTTAATGCTCAGAAAGCCGAATATGAGAACTCCGTTGACCAACAAGTAAATTTCATTACGTAGGCTAAAAATTCTTAATTATCTTTGAAAATGTCATTTCTGAGTCGGTTTTTGTATTCCTGCCTCAGTCCATTCGTAGTCGCATCTTACGACACATATATTTTACGATTAGTCTATTAAATAGTTACCGGTAACTTTGTGTAAAATGCGTTGTTTCATATTATTACATTGTCTTAATTTTGATCGAGATAGGTAAAATAAAATTCTACTATTATGGATACTATGCAAAACTATAAAAGATTACATATATTGGCTAAAATGATACTCTATAAATTCATAATATTAAGAAGCTTTCTTATCGAAATATATTAACTAAGCAAATTAGAAACCATATAGTATGGATTATGTTAGATCTGACGTTACAATGGTCTATTAATGGCCGACCTAAGGAGATTATAAACTAAGCATATTGCATGAAGTGTGTAGTTTCAAATTGCATTTTTTAAATTTCAAATCAGTACATAAAATGACTAGGATATAGCTCCTTCATATACATCAAAGACAAGCCATTGTCAATAACTAATTCTGACAATATTTAAAGGGATTGGACTCCGAATGAGCAGATTACTGCTATTATCGTCTTCTTCAGTGCACTGCCAAGTGGCAGGTTCAAGGTACATATTCATACTCAAAGTCTGTTTTCTTGCTCCATAAGAACACTCCTTAGATCAACAAGTTAATCCCTTCGCAAAGTCTATGCCTTTTCCATACCTTATGCAACCTATAGATTGGGAAAAGTATGGCTTCTGAGGTGGTTTCCCGTTGCCTTCCTCAGTAAGGTGGATTAATTAGCATTTAATCCTGGGAGAAAATATTTCATGGTGAGGTGGGTCCCCTATTGCCATCCTCAGCTCCTGCCTTTAGTCGCCTCTTACGTACACGCGGCAGATTGTTTGCGGCTGCCCAATTCTGCAGTGTTCCAACCACACCCGAGCACAACACGGGGATATGCTATTATAGAGCACGGGGATATGCTACTATAGAGCACGGGGATATGCTATTATAATATGCTAGACTGCTATTATAGAATGACAATATTATACGTATATTACAACTATATACAATGTGTGCTGCGTCCGCGCAAATTAAAAATAAATTTACTGTAAACTATTCGTAAGGGAAAACAAAGCAAGAACGGGGGAATGCAAAAGGAAACCACTTCAGAAACCATATTTTCCCTTATTATTTTCCCTTATTATATTGTTACATTAAAGTTTAAATAATGTACAGCCTCTAACGAAGGGATTGACATATCAATGAAATGTTCTTTAAGGAGCGGATAAGAATGAGTAGGAATATGTACCTTGTACTTGTCACTTGGCAGAATACTATGTAGAAATATATATACAAATGTAAATGAAATAAAAATAAATTTATAATCTATTAATCGATAAATAGTCAACTCACCTTTCCAGCCTTTCCAGAAAGCAACATAAACAGAAACAATAGAATACAATAAAACAATGGAATGAAAGAAAACAATGCAATCGGAAATGCTTTTACTGAGAATTGCGGAGGTATAGAAATAAGAGCCTTGCTATTTGCTCATGTAACTTAGGCAGACATCTTGTATGAACAAGTCCAGTTTGCGGTTGTTTTCTGCCAGTGTCTCGGGCAAATAGAGATACGTACCAGAAGAGCAGATGACAGTAATGGATACTGCTCGTTTCATGGGAAATTTATCGTTGAAATTTATCTTCAGAGAAGTCATTCATATGACATCAGTATTGAATCATTCAAAGTAATTGAATAGCGATAATTGAATATTGCAATACTACGGCTCCAATATTGTGTCGCTCGTAAATATTCTAATTCTAATTTTATTATGAATGTATTAATAGCGTAGGGGGAACGTCATGAAGTTTTAAACGACAGATACTGAGATGAATTTAACCCTCGTGGGTTCGAATCCCAGCCGCGCTGATCTGAGAGTCATGAGTCAAAATCTCGGACATTCACTGGATTGATTATACGGAAAATGATCTGAATTAACTAACGATTTAAAAAAGTAGCATTAAAAGTGATAGATATCAACATAGTTGATCATTTCACTATAATACGTGTTTACATTATTAAAATTTTAAATGTGGCAGATTAATATGGATAGCACTTGATAAAATTCAGAATTTATTGAATAGTTTGTGCATTGTTTTAAAAATCCTCGTATCATTTTGAAACACAATATCAACCTTTTAATATAAAATTCTAGTATTTAATGATACGATTAGTGCTAAAAGATTATTTGATTGCTAGAGACGCCGAAGCACGTGTGGTCAACGGGCAGAATGATACACTGCATAACTAGAGATTAAGATTCGATTGTAATTCAAATCTGTCAATAATATTTTGGGTAAATGTCTGCAGTTTATTCATCTCGACTCTCTATAAGTGTTGCAATCTTACAGAACCGCAACCTACAATTCACTGTAAATAAGCTGCGAGAAATAACTCTTGTACCACTCAAGGGCACAGCTAACAAAGCTAACACTCAGAAGTACAACAACATTCGGTATCACTCAGAGGTACACACACACATCACTCAGAAGTACAACAACATATGCTATCACTCAGAGGTATAGATATATATAACTGAGAAGTACGTTAGTTACTATAGAAAGGTACTTTATAAATATTAAAACTGAAAGTAAATACTCATAAGCTATTACTCAAAGGTACAGATATGCACATATTCCCATTCAGAGGTACATACGTATAAATTTGTCCACACATATAAAGTAAAGTCGTCTACGAATAAAATAATTGCCTAATGAGTTCGAAAATAAAGCAATACCTTTGTATGTGTAGACAAGTATATTTTTATGCCCGGGATAATGCTGGTTATCATTGATGTCTCCCACTATGATGGTGAGAGTATTGGTGCCGGATATCGGAGGTTGTCCCTTGTCCTTCATCACTATCGGCATGAAATATTCTTTCCGCTTTTCTCGATCAAACGTTGTCAGGCTCGTTACTATGCCCGCTCCATAGCCGTTTTCACCGCCGCCTTCATACATTCACAAAATCACTTTCAAGTTCTGTTAAACTCAATGTATGACACAGCATAAACACGCAGCTGTTGCAGCGATGCCGCTTAGGTTAGAAAGATTCGTTTCAGTCGATCGACATAATTTCATAATAAAATATAAGTTTATAATAAAATTTGAACAACGAGAGGTGAAACAAAAATTTAAAAATATTTATAAATAATTATGAAAGTTACCTGTTAATTTTTTTAAAATATCTCATTAATTAAGATGACTAAGCTCAAAGTATTTTTTCCGGTTCAATATGGAACATGTAACCTCTTGTCTATCAGGCATGCGTCCTATCAACTCGGTCAGCAACCGGAATTTTATTGTACATTATGTTATATAATATGTTTAAAATGTTACGCAAAATATTGTGTAAAATTGTTTTACACAAAAATTATAGAAATTGTACAATAATTGATATAATTGATAATCCAGAATTGAGGTCAAGGGAAAGTATTAGTTTCGAAGAACTCAAAATATAGCATCGCCCAATTTCAGTGGAAATCAAATACCATCAACGCTTATTGTGCATCATGTGGTGCCAAGAACATGCCTAAATTATGACATAATATTATCACAAATAGAAATGCTCAATAAAGCGAATACCAAAATAAAGTCAGGATGATGTTTATTTTGTTTATTTGATTTGATTGCTAATAAAGAACATGAACTTCAACAATGAGGAAAAAACACATATAGTGAACAAGATCCACACTGTTAGACCAATCGGTCGCTGAATTATCTGACGCATCTCCCCACAGGCCGCTATGATTTCACAATTGCTCTGTTAGCCGTAGTTCGTGGATTCAAACTCCACTAGAACATCCAGACAAGCAAGTTTCTAAAACAACCGTTCTAAAATAAACAAAAGATTTACCTGGAAGGAATTTGAAGGAGAAGTATGCACAGGTAGGATTGAGGTCACAGGGACAAGAGGAGCATGAGGGCTGCCAGAACTCAAATGGAGGACCGTTCTCGGCTGTGTCCCTGTCGACAGCGCTGACCACAACCACGACCTGACCCGAGGGTTCTCCCTCGTAGATCACTGGTCGATAGACCTGAGCGAAGTCTGGATGATTGTCATTAACGTCCATCAGAGTTACAATCAGTGTGCCTGTGCCTGTCTGCGAAGGTGTGCCTACAATCAGTCAGCCAACAAACTAGTTCGTGACAAGATTTATCTTATTCGCCATAACTCTTTACTTTATTCTTAATTTAATATAAGTATTTAATAAAATTTAATAAGAGAGCATTCAGTCAGCAAATGTTATATGTCAATATGTTGTATTGAATTACTGCATTGTTGTTGTTGTCGTGTAGTTGGGAAGAAGACGATGCGTTTTGTTTTGAGCGATGATGGAGGACTTGGAAGTTTGGTGTCATGACAGATTAGTTAGACTTAGTTTTCAAGTGGTAATTAAATTAATTGTTGAGTTCTAGACTATGGTACCAGGAAACTAGTCAGGAAACTATTTTAGTTTAAAGTAATAGAATCATATTGGAGTAGTTATAGTCGAACGTCAGTGAAATTCATAGGTCCTGGAGCCTATAGTATATTAGTATTAACAGCAAGTTTTTTTATATTAGCAGCTAGTTTAGGGTTAACACGCTAGTTCTAGTTCTAATTTCACTATAGCACCAGGTTTCATAGTTTAGTTCTAACCTAGTCGTCTAGTCTATATATAAGTTATAGTAGTTGTTTTAAATATGGTACATTTATAGTTATAGCTTAGCTATGTTGTATTGAGTAAAGGTTGTGTATTAAAATTGATCTGAATGTATTGATTTAGAGTTGAACTATTTGTGTTCCGAGTTATTATGCCACAATTAATGCATTAATGTTCTAGTTTTATTACATTAAATACTTTTTATCTTTCAATGTATAAACACAGATTTTGTTGTTTTAATTGGTAATTATATCCTATACTGAGTTTATCGAGGCTGGAATAGGAGGTAACGTTCGTGTCTGACATTTTAGATCTGACTAAGACCTTTTTAGATCCTGTTCTTTTCAGAACAGGATCTTCTTCTTAGTCCACTGCCTACTGGCAGGTCCATGTTACATAACGCCTCCACTCTTCTCTATCTTCCGCTTTCCTCTTCATTTCCACAGATGGGTCTTTAAATCATCAAACATACCTAATCTAAGCTATCTAATCGTTCTTTCCAGCATGCTGCACCGCAGATATGGAATTCTCTTCCATCTAATCTTCGAAAACCTTTATATGTAGCACATCGGCCTTTGCTTTCCTATGATCAGTTTCATAGGCAGTTGAAGACCTATCTTTTCCATCTCTCTTTTCCATCCAGTGTCCATGAGCAGCGACCTGCGCCTAAACCTTCTTTTCTTTAATTCCCTTCACTATGGACTGATTATCTGGATTTTGGAATTTACACCGTTTTGGACCTTCTCTTCGGCTTGATTTTGTCTCAATAGTGCTTGATGTTGTCATTGATGACAGTAGCACTCTAATTGTTGTTATTACATTACTATTAATCTCGTCCTGCCCCTGCCTCCTTTTCCTTCCATTCTACCTTCTATGACCTCTTTTAATAGACCTTCCCCCCTTAGAATGTGTCCTATCCAACCCTTCTTCCTATTTCTTAATACATTTATCAACTGTCTATCTGTGCCAACTCTCTCCAGGACTTCCTCATTTGTAACCTTTTGAGTCCAGCTAATCCTCTCCATTCTTCTCCAAATCCATATTTCCAACGCCTACATTACCTAATATCTTCCTTCTTTAAGGTCCATGTTTCACATCCATACAATAGCGTGGTCCAAACCAAAGTTTTCACTATCTTTATTTTTGTATCTTTCTTCAGACATTTTGTTAATAGTTCTTTGCTATTACCAAAGGCCGATTTTGCTTGTGCAATCCTACTGCATATTTTAGTCTCACATTTCCCGTCATCGGTTATAGTATGACCCAAATATTTGAAACTCCTTACCTGTTCCAATTTCGTACCATTTATTGTGATATTAACTTCACCTTCATTGTTGGACACTCTCATAACCTTGGTCTTTTTATATTAATCTTCATGCCATATCTCAATGCCGTATCATTTAGCCTATCCATTATCTTCTGCAGTCCAATCTCGCTACCCGCTACCATTCCTTGGTCATCTGCAAATCGTACATCTTGTAACAATTTCCCTCCTACTTTTATTCCTTCTTCCATGTCTTCCATGGCTTCCTCCATCATTGCCTCAGCGTAAATGTTAAACAGCTGCGGCGAAATGCTACAACCTTGTCTTACTCCACGTCCTATTTCGCGTTCTTCTGAGTATTCTTGTTGGATTTTGATTACTGCTCTTTGATTCATGTACAAGTTCAAAATTAGTCTTCTATCTCTCCAGTCATTCCTATTCTTTTTAAGATATTCATCATCGTTATCCAATCAATCCTGTCAAAGGCCTTCTCGAAGTCTACAAAGCATACAAAAAGTCATTACCATATTCTAAGCTTCTTTCGCAAAGAACCCGCACTACCCCTATTGCTTCTCTTGTGCCGCATCCTTTCCTGAAACGAAATTGTGTCTTGCTCAGTATCATCTCTGCTTTCGACTGAATGGGATTACTTACTATCTTTAATAAGATCTTCGATGCATGAGGTATTAAGCTGATTGTTCTGTAATCCGAACACTCCACAGCCTTGGCTTTTTTTGGAATTGGGATCATCACTGGCTTGGTAAAATCGTCTGGCCAAATACCTGTATTGTACACTTCCATACAGATCTCCATTAACTTATTGTTTCTCCTTCCAACATTTTCAAGAGTTCTGCTGGGATTTTATCTATTCCTACTGCTTTCCCCTTCTTCATACAGTTAATTGCAGAATATATTTCTTCTTCATTAAATCGGGGCCCCTTTTATCGTCTTCTATGATATTTTCTTCTTCTATTTTAAAATCCTCTTGAACTGGTTTCCCAGCCTTATCATACAATTCCTCTACATATTTTCTCCATCTTTCTTTTACTTCTTCCAGCTCTGTCTTCAATTCCCCATCTTTACCCATTATACTAATGTTCTTTGCATCTCCATTTTTCTTATCGGTTCTTGTTAATATCCTGACTTCCTGGTATAAAAGATTCGATCTCTCTCTTCTATCATATTCTGCTAAATCATCACACTTTTCACTCCACCAATGATCTTTTGCTTTGTCTGTAATTCTTCTAAAGTCATTGTTTAAGCTTGTATATTTCCTTCGGCCATGACTGGTGTCAATACTTTTCCATTTCCTTCCTCCTTTCATCCATTTTGTCTAGCATCTCGCTTGCAATCCAAGGATTTTTAGCTGTATTTGCTTTACGAAAGCCATAAACTTCTTTTGCACCTATTTTAATAGCCTCTTTTAGCTGACACCATCTTTCATTTACCCCTGTTCTTTCGTAGTCCTTCATTTCCTTAACATCTCTTTCCACTACTTCCTGAAACTGACTTCTTTTTTCGTTCAATCCATTCAAATTCCATCTCTTACTGCTTTTCTTCTTAAGTATTTTCTTCAGCTGAAGCCCTACTTTTGCCATTACTAGATTGTGGTCTGAATTAACATCGGCTCCTGGAGAAAGCCCTTGAATTCTTCATACTATTCCTGTACCGTTGCTTAATCAGAATGTAGTCTATCTGGTATCTTCCCTCGTTTCCGGTGCTTCCTGGTTTCTTCCACATGTAACGCCTTCTCTTCTCATGCTCGAACCTAGTGTTGGTCACCACTAATCGCATTCTATTGCAAAAGTCAACCAATTTCTGTCCTCTCTCATTTCTTTTTCCTAGACCATATTCCCCAACTTCATTTCCATCTATCCCTTCATCCACCACCGCGTTCCAATCCCCCATAACTATCACTTGATCTGTGGTCTTTTCTCCTTTAATCAGTCCTTCTATTTTTTCGTACATCGCTTCAATTTCTTCATCCTCTGAGGCTGATGTAGGCATTCAGATTTGGATAAACACCAAATCTACTGGATCTGCTTTGATCCACACTAACATCAGTCTGTCACTGCACTGGAGAACCTTTGTTACGCGTTCACTTAAATTTCTATCCAATATCATAGCCACACCCTCCTCCCGTTTATCTCCTCCGGAGTATATAACCCTGTACCCATCACTTTCAAAATCTCCAGTTCCCAACCACCTTACTTCACTCATCCCTAGGACATATATTTTCCCTCTTTCATTTCCCTCTTCACATTTCCTGACTTTCCCCTTTCACCCATAGTTCTCACATTCCATGTGCCCACACTTATCCTTTTGAGGCGCATGGAATGTCCTCTTGGTATATCTGTGGGGCACCCAAGGTGCCGACTGGCCGTGGGATTCTTACCACCCCCTCCCCATTGAAGGGGTTCACGGGACTGGGTGCGTTCATTTTTGTCGTGATAGACCATTATTTCTTGGGGGATATGCTTTTTGACGAGGTGGGCCCCCTATGCCTTCCTCAGAACAGGATCTAAGAAACATTAAATGAAGTCATTCCAAATTATTCTATTCAATAACTTTAGTACTACCAACCTGACGAAATTGGGCAGTGATGTCATTTTTACAAACATCAGCATAATAATTTATATTTTCCGTTAAACTTATTTTCAATAGAATATCGCATAAAAGTAATATAACTTAAATACGCATTATAGTGAAATGATAAACTATGTTGATACCTATCACTTTTAATACCAGATTTTGAAACCGATGAGCAATTTAGGCCATTTTCCGAATAACAATTCCTGTGAATGTCTGAGATTTTACTCTCAGCTCAGCTTGGCTGGGATTCGAACCCACAAGGGTTCAATTCACTTTAGGATTTATCATTTAAAACTTCATGACCTTACCCTTACGCTATTAATTTAAGACATTCTAATAAAGGGGCGAGAATTGTGATTCTCTAAGTTGGATTTGAATGTAATCACGATGGCATATTAATACACGACCTTTGTCTATAGCCAGTATATGAATCCTGTGACTAGGCACGGTTTCCCTGTCGAGTATTTTAGCTGTCGTTACCAATCCATTGCCGTCCACTGAAAACTGCCTCTGCTCGTCTGTCTGCCGATCTATTGCAAAACTGTATCAATAATTAAAATACAAGTTACAAAAGTAGTAATCATTTTTTACTTTATTATTATTTTATATTATTATTATCATTATTATAATCATTATTATTATCATACTAAGTGGAGATACCCTGTATGGCGTGGACCACCCGATGTTTTCCTTATCTATATTGGATAGACAGAGCGCATAGGCGGAGCGAAGGAGTGGAGCGGTGAAGTAGGGATGTCTTCCTTCAACCGGTACGCCATTATCAATCGCCAGAAGTGATTGCTCCAGACGCTTCATTCTGGCGGTAAACGTTATTATTATTTTTATTATATATTTTTTTTAATTTTAATTTTATTATTATTTTTTTATTAGCCCGGTGTAAAGAACCTGGGGTGTGATAAAAACGATTCAAGCAATACGTGCTGAATCGCCGCCCGGCTACTCGAGGTCATCAAACGGCTTAAGGAACTGTTGAAGCAGACTGCATGAAATCTTTGCAAAGTCATGGAAAGCCTTTGCTAAAGAAAAGATGTCTCTCGCATATCGCCGGTTTGCTCTGTAATAAGTCTGCCTATGCCATTAATAAAGTCAACTCCTTCGGGATTCATCGGGCCCATGGCTTTTATTATTATTTTTATTATTATTATTATTATTAATATCATACCAACACTAAAAAAGATCTATTCCAACCTATAGCACTAAGATCCATACCAACGTCAGAAAGTGCATTCGGTTGGTGAGCGCCTAGGCTCCAGTAATTGCCACAATACATAAACGAATGGATATTCTATTCGTATCCCGACCCTGGTTGAACTGGGTTTTAAGCGAAGATGATGATGATTATTATTATTATTATTAATCAGTCATATCTGATGGTTCTTATGAATTATTAAAAATATCCCTAAGAAGATGCATCAGCGAATATGCCTCGAAAGCAGACAGCATTGTAGCGCTGAGTGCAATTGATAGGCGCTGCCACAGAAATGGCTTTTTTCGTTGATCTCCCGTTACTGCGCTGATGCTCCTACCCAATTCGTTTATGAAATCTGAGGCGAAAGAGTCGATGGAGATCAGGGTTTTAGAGGCAATAGGCACGAAAAGATAGCTGGAGGAGATGTTGGCGTATTGCTGCATCTTTCTAGTGCAGCGGCCTATGCAGCTGAGCCAACAGCAATGCATGACAGACTGGCAATGCTAGCTGAGAAGGTATCGGTGTTATTATTATTATATTAATTTACAATTATAAATGAAACCCCTTAAGTAATTTATTTATTATTATTCAAGCGAAGGGTTTTTCTAATTGTTATCCTTGCGGCGAGGGGACGCACTCTTTGAGCTGGCCCTCAGTCTGGGCAGCTTGAAAGAAGACTTGGGGCTGACGCAGCTCTCAGAGTCAAAGGCTTCGGGAAGTTGATCGCCACTAGTCACCTGTAGTCCCTGGGGACTCCTCCTGCGTGAATCTAGGGTAGACTCACTGGGCGAGGCAAGGTGTTGTCCAGATTCTGATCGACCGAAGAAATAGAAGCAGTCTCCCTGCAGGCAATGTCGAGGGGAAGCGTGACTGGGATTGGCATGCTGCTGATTGCAGGGAGATCTGGACTGACGGCTGGGTGAGGAGGCGTAGCCAGCCTGGGCACACGAGGCGCCACCGCTCTCGTCAGGTCTCTGCTCCTTTGTTCTCTCGGGCTTCATGTCGCTCTTAGCCTTCACTGTTTCACCGCGCCTTTGGTCGCTGTGTTGTGTATCGAAGGATGGAGAGAATGAATGGAACTTTTCCTGCTCAAACGTGGGTCGCTACCTGCGTTTGAGCAGGAAAAGTTCCATTCATTCTCTCTACCGCTCTCTCTGACTCTTCCATCCTTCGACTGAGAGACTGCCTAATCTACTCCGTAGATCGGTCAATGTCTGCCTCGTTGCCTGCCTCATCCTACCCGAAGGGAGTCTATTTCTACCATCCCTGAAGGCACCCATGAGGCTCCCGGGCTTCGAGCATCTGGGGGATAGGTCGTTGGCGCGCCGTGGGGAACAGGGCTGAGAGCCGGTGGAGAAACCCTCCCTGAGGCAGTAGCTCCTGCCTAGGACTCCCTGTTCAAGGCGGCGCAGTGCGAAGAGCTTGAAACCTCGGTGCACTGACTGTCTCGGTGCACAGACTGTCTATCCTCTGAATCACCCTCCAACAAACCTGAGGAACCCTCTGTGAGAGAGTTCCTCGATTTATGTGTGTATCTTCTCTTATCTTGCCTTGTCGATATACATGTATGTGCATGAGTCAAATCACTTGTTCGGTGGCTTTTTACGCTTTAAAAATTCCTTCTATTTTTCATACATCGCTTCAATTTCATCATTTTATGAAGCTGACGTAGTCTTGTACACTTGGATAAGCACTGGATCCGCTCTGATCCGCTCTAGCATCAGTCTGTCACTGCACTGATGAACCTTTGTTACTCTTTCACTTTGATTCCGATCCAATATTTTCGCCACACCCTTATTCCTTTTTTCTCCTCTGGAGTATACCATTCTGTATTCATCACTTACAAAATCTCTTGAGATTTTGTAAGTGATGCCAAACCACCTCACTTCACTCATCTCTAGGACATTTATTTTCCCTTTATCTTAGATTATCCATTTCCCTCTTTACATTTTCTAACTTTCCCCTTTCACTCAGCGTCCTCACATTCCATGTGCCCACATTTGTATTAGGACGGATGGAATATCCTCTTGGTGTGTCTGTGAGGCATCCGAGGTGCGAACTGGCCGTAAGATTCTTACCACCCCCTCGTAATTTAAGGGGTGCACGGGACTGGGGGCCTTCAATTGTGTTGTGATATGCCATTCTTTCTTGGGGATTATGCTTTTGACGAAGTGGGTCCCCTATGTCTTCCACAGCTTCGATTCACATTTCCCGGCAGAGGCTTCATTCCCTGTGAAAACTACCCTGTTTACGCACAAACCAACCTGTTTACCCGCAAACAAACCATCCTGTTTACGCACAAACCATCTTATTTACCCAATTACTTGGGCATATTAGATATGTGTAAAATAAACTACAAACTTATTGAATGAACTTCCACATATTAACGTATGTGCAAATATTCAATAAGATTTTCGGTTTTAGTACAGTTTAGTATCGATGAAACGTTTTAGTATTAGTACAGTTTAGTATCGATGAAACTGTGTACAAATGTAATACATATAGAGAATACAAAGGTATTCATATACAGTTAGAAAAAGGAAAGCTGTGAATAGAATTTATTGGAGGAGTTAGGCTATATATTATGGTCCAGCCGTTAAGTAGTGCACTACAAGAGACTTAAATCCCTGTTGCTTGTAATTTCATACCAATAGCTAGCAGTATATTTATACAGAAAATTATATTCATAGAATTTCAACACATTTACAGTTCAATAGTAATCTATTATATTGTTTTATAAACTCTTATCTAAATTATAATTTACTAGATGTACCCATCCGCAAAAAAGTACAAATCTGGGAAAATGAGCACTTGTAGCACAACATGGATTTGAATCCGAACCTCTCAATCCTAAGGAGGACGTTCTAGCAATGTTTCACACGACTCTCATGTGATAAATATATAGAAATTTCTTATACATGAAAAGTTGTTTTAATTCTAAAAAATTATAAACATGACGATGCGATGAAATTTATACTCGCCAGAAATTTACAGTGGACAAATGACACAGCAGTATTTAGCGATAATGTTTAGAAATTATAAATATGAAGCCGCGATAAAATTTAAATATCTACTCGCGATAAATTTAAAATAGTCAATGGACTGAGCAGTAATTAACGTAATATATTAAGAAATTTCGCCAACAAGCGAGCGTCCACATCGTTTCAGTTAGCGTTAGTTCCGTCCAACAGACAAACAGAGCGGGCTCGTTATATTAGATATTCTATTTTTTTTAATTTACTATGCAAATTTTGGCTCAACTTATGACACTGAGTGGGTAATTATGAAAATACACTAACTGATAAGGTAATTGCCTACTGGCGTTTTCATTGGATTAATTTCATTTTTAAAGTAATCTATAAAGGGGTCTGAGTATTATTTTCACTACATTTCTTAGGTTTCGATATATAATTCATGATACATGCATATTATATTATTATTGCTACTAACATAAACTGTTTGTTGACGCCTGTGTCTTTGTCTGTAGCACTGAAACGATGCAGTGTTGTGCCGACGATGACGTTCTCGTAGATGGTCACTTTCTTGCTGTTAGGTATGAACAGTGGTGGGTTGTCGTTATAATCAGATATCTTAAGTTCTATGTAGGCAGTGTCCACGTGGTTCAAATCTGTGTCTTGAACTTCTACTGTGATGTTGAAGAATGGGTTAACCATTGAGTCAAAGTCCACTGGCTGTGAGATATTATATAATATTCTATCATAAAACTTGTCAGTGCGTCAGTGGCGAAATAATATCAATTCATTATCATGCACGATCAGAGTCGTCATCATCTAACGGCCTTTTTCAGGGCCAGCACATTTTCAAAAAGGAATTGATTCTAACTGACGTTTTACGTTGCGTGTTAAATAAAAAAATCAATTTTTTCGCAAAATTTGGATAACTCCGGTTTCTTTACAAATATTTCTACAAAATTGGATCACCTTGTGGCTAAATTCCTCCACAAGAGACCCTAAAAATGTCAAGGCGAAATATCCATAATTGGCAAAGCTATCGTAATTGTGCTAGGGGGATATTTTTTAATGTGCAGCCTGTATATATATATATATATATGTATACAATTATATTTCGACTACAACTGGAGTCCAATTGATACCGGTTGCAGATTGTTATAATTTAACCTTAGCCTCCGTAATGGTTAAACGATATTGCTGTACCACGTAATTTTTAAGTAGATTAAAGAACGTGCACACTAGATAACATCTGTCATAAAATCGCCCATAGCTTAAGCCAGTTAGGAATTTATAGCATCTCCTTTATCAATTGGAAAACTATATTCGGTTGGATATTGCCCCTTAGAGCATCCGTTACGACAAGAAAACAGACGTCAAACTATGCAGGCTAATAAAGCTAGCGACTTACTCTGAAGACTTTAAGAACTCCCGTGTTCGTGGCAGCCACGCTGCTGATGTAGAAATGCTCTCGATCTTGTTCTCTCAGTGTGTACGTCAGTTTAGCGTTGTTGCCGATGTCGTCGTCCGTGGCAGACACCGAGGTGATGGAAGCGCCTTTCTGCAGCGCCTCGGACATGGTCGCCTGGAAAATCTTCTGAGTGAAACGAGGGGCGTGATCGTTGATGTCGTCTACTAGAACCGTGACGCTGGCGCTAGCTGTCGATCAATCAAGCATTTCATAACTTTTTATTCTATTTATAGTATACATGATTTGACATGTTTATTTTAAATATTTATAATTGTCACATTAATGTCAAATGTCATATTAATGAGTATTATAAATATGACATTTTGTTACAGTTCTCTTACTTTAGTTTCAATTCTGGTAATCGTCGCTATTTTCTCTACCTTCCATGATTAGGTTCATGATCCGCTTCTTTGTAGATAATGCAGTTTCTTTGTAGATAATGCAGTTTCTTTGTAGATAATGCAGTTTCTTTGTAGATAATGCAGTTTTCAGCAGGTGCCCATCAAAAATATCTTTCATAGCGAGGGCTTCTATTACAATGCTATCAGTACACGATATAATAATATCGTGTTAAGGTGGTCAAAGTCTCAAAGACGTACACTGTGGAATTTGAATTACAAACATTAACATTTCAATACAAGTACATTAGAATTTGCTATTATCAGTTGAATTTGATTGTTGGACCTAGCAGGCTTCTTTTTGTTTTAATCACTTGTATTTGCCATTTCCTCTTTCAGGCTTCCTTTGTGTCCAAATATGGCCCTGTTAGACTCTTAAGGATAATTTTAAGGTTGGCTATTCGATGTCGGAAGTCTGAATATTCGAATTTAATTACACGGGGAACTATTTAAGGCTTTGAACACAGGAAATATATAGTTGTGTGTCGTCTGCATAGAAGCAAACATTTACGGAGGGAACGTCAAGGAGGTAGCTAAGTGGAGTAATTATAGAAAAGCAATGGACCTAATAAGAGCGATAATTCAAAAGAGCGATCTTGACCAATTGAGCAGATTGTATAATGAGAGATATGATGTGAGAAAGGAAAAAGCAGAATCAGAATAGGCAAAGCAGGATTTTAGCCTGTTTATTAGAATATCATGGTCTATTGTGTCAAAGGCAACAGAAAGATATAGAAAAACCAAGGTAGAAACTTGTTTATTACTCATGGTCAAGCTAACATAGTTAGGGATAGGAAGACGAGCAGTAGAATGGCGTTTTCTACTTGCAGATTGATAATGAAAGAGGGAAAAGAATCAAGATGCCTGTATAGACGAGTATAAATTATCTTTTCAAGACGTTTAGATATAAGTCAAGATTTGAGATTGGACAGCAACTGGAGAGTTCATCCTTCGGCAGAGAAGTCTTCTTTTAGCAATGGAGAGACAACAGTTTGTTTGGAGGAGGTTGGGAAGACTCCTTATGTGAGTGAGAGATTGATCAAGTGTGCAACGGAAGCAACTAGAACATCGACAGAGGTTTTCAATAATCTAGAAATGACATCAAGGCAGCAAAATGAGTCGGTGCAGTGAAGAATAAAATTGCTTATTACTCCAAGGGTGGTTGGTTCAAAACTGGAAAGTAGGGGTAGCTCAGGCATGTTTGCAGAAATTGTGTTGTCGATGATTTAAATGTGTTTGTATAATATATGACATGATCATAATAGATCATAAGAGCTTGCAACCAGAAACATGATACTCTAGGGAAGAAGAAGTAACAAGCAGCCCCTAGCAAGCCACAATATATTATTATATTCTTTCAGAATATACAAACCCTTTAAAAGTCAACAATAACTAGACACCCATTTAATCGATATTCTAAGGAAGGCACCCATCTAATCGGTATTCTAAAATAGGCACCCTTCTATGTATATACCAGGACGACGTTGCTTTTATTATGCTGCACGCTCTAGAATACGCAAACTCCCCCACCCAAGAAATGTATTAATAAAACAATTATATAATTCTCTCTTATTTTCTTGCAAATTTGACAATCGATTTTTTAGTATTCCTCCATTCATCCACATGATTACAAGCACTCTTTGTCGAGAGATTCATTACTTTGCTATTGTTTTTGGCAATTTTCGTTGTTAATTGCTTGACTAATTTATACATACATGACATGGGAGGATTGCCCCTGTCTTTAGCCTGAACTATGACGACGTATCTATCCAGTGTCTCACGGTCAAGGACATTGTTGAGAATTGTAGATATGAGACCCACACGAGAGTCGATAGAGAAGAGAGGCTGAGAGCCGCTCATTGGCACCTCCTTCAATGAGTACGTCACTGAGCCGTTCAGTCCATTGTCCACATCCGTCGCTATCACTGTCAACACCGTCATGCCTGGACATATGCACAATCACTGCAATGATAGGTTACAATGTAGGTTAGGTTAATTCCTTTTTCATAATTTGCAATTACTATTTGTAGTACTATTAGTCTTCCTAACTTTTCGTATATTATCCCACTAAAAGATCGCAATCCGTTACAAGAGCTAAATAATTGATCTCAATACAGTTGATCATTTCACCTTTAAACATAACTATTAGTAAATTTTGTTACGCTAGAGCTTGATAGCTATTATAAGTAAGAGACCTGCACGCGAGTGCTCGGCGACCCTGCCCACCAGTCTGTTCTCGTCAAACATCGGCGGGTTGTCGTTGATGTCCTTAGGCATGACCCTCACCTCCGCGTAACCTGTCAGAGACGGCTGGAAAGTGTCTGGCTCGTCGTGGGCAAGAACGTTGAAGTTCCAGACGGCTCTGCCGCGCGGTTGATCTCTATCGAGGGCTCGCGTGAGATAGATCTCCCCGGTGTGCTCGTTCACAATGAATGTTCCATCCTCAGCGAACTGACCAGTCAAGCTATAGCGTATGTGCGAGTTACGATCAATGTCAGGATCTGTTGCGCGTACCTGAGGGTTATATCAATCAAATAGGTAGTCAATCCCTCAATCAATCAATCGATAAATTGTTAAATTGATAGATCACTCAATCAGACAATTGAAACAAATGATGGATCAGTCTATCAATTAATTAATTAATTAATAAATTAATCGGTCTGTCTTTCAGTCAGTGTAAGAATCACCAATCAATCAAACGATCAATCAATTGCAATCAACCGATTGCAATTGCATTTGGATTGCAATTACATTGCAATTTTTGTGTGTGATATCAATCAATACTATCGTGGATGTACGCAAATTCCTTAGCACTCAATCCCGCTAAGACTAAGTTTATGCTGTTTGGGACACCTCACCATTTACTATAACCAAATAAGACTTTTCTTTCATACCACTTACTCAAACTAAATGAGACTTCCATTTCACTCTCTTTCTCTCACAATCTCTCGCTCTCTCTCTCTCTCTTTCAATTCATCAATTAGACACCAGAGAGAGAGATAGAGAGAGAAAGAAAGAGAGAGAGAGAACTGTGTTTATTAATTTGCATCATGAATCAACAAACAATCAGAGGTAAGTAAATCAATCAAGATACAAATAAACGGTCATCAGTTTAAGCGAAATACACTCTATCTAGCTGATTACCTTTACTATTACTGAACAGCAATGCGCATCTAAAAATGTGACTAAAAACAGGTAATAAAAACAGGTATCTGAAAGATCTTGGTGTCGTCCTTGACCAAAGCCTTACGTTCCACGAATATATCATCGAAATTTCACATATATATCTAAATTCTTCGTGTCGTATACGGCCATATCTTTATCTAGGGACTACATATAAGATTGGAGCCGCTTTCGCGCAATCAAAACTGGACTACTGCAACTTTCTCTTCTTGAGTCTTCCCAGGAATGAGATTGACAAGTTGCAGAAGTTCTCCTACACGGACAGTATACTGTAGCTCTAAACGCTTTACTCTCATGTGACTACGGTCCCCAATTCCGTGCACTGGTTCAAAGTCCGGTATGTATTATTAAAAAGTCAGCGTCTCTGACAAACAAGTCCATCACAATCCCTGATAAAGATTACATCACTTAATTACAACAAGCGAGGAAGCCTACTTCCAGGCAGTCATCTACTAGTTCCTCTAAGTTAATGACTCTAGAGAGACCAAGAATTCGTTTTCGCAAGCAAACTGTTTAAGTGGTCCTTCCTCCATCCTCACCGCAGAGCTGGATATCTCTTCCTCACAATTTACGCATTCCTTCATCCCTCCACTTGCCTTTCCTTAACACATGAACAGTTTCATAAGCGGTAAATAGCTTTCCTCTTCGACTTTTCCCATTCACCTACATGAACAGGTCATGCACTCAAATCAACACGTAAGCCTTCATTCCACCAATACCCTTCCTTGAAGTTTTTCCGGAGTTTGGTATGCACCGTATATTGAACCCACACTCTGCATATCAACTTATATATTGTTCTGTAGTGCTCAATATTGTCATGCACAACAATATCACTCTAATTTTTCGGATTCTTGTTGATAAGATTGAAGTACAAGAACTGCGATGCACGACAGTGCCAGGAGTCAATGTTACTGTCTACTTTCAGTTGATGTCCGGCTGGGTAGTGTTTCAAGTTAAAACTGAGCCATATTTAAATACGTAAAGTAAAAGATTACAAATATATAAATAACTACTAAATCATTCAGTTAATTTTCTGTTCATTCAATATTTTTCGGACAAATTGCGTTAAACCTTCACTAAAAATATACACTCAAGGTAATTCAAAGACGTTTTCATCCTTGACGCTAGATTTATGCTATACGTAAGCCGTAAGCCACGAATATAAAAGGGAGACAAACAATCTCCGGCTAGCGCTCTAGTCAATGAGGCGCTCTTATCATTTATTAAACTTGTGCTGAACATGACACAGATACAGGCAGACAAAGAGAGCAGAACTTACAGTCAGCAGATATTTAGGATTGTTTTTTGAGATGCCAGGTTCCTCCTCCAGTATATCTGTGACGTTGTAGACAGCGTTGTCAAACCTCGGCGGGTTGTCATTAACGTCCAACACCTGTACGCGCACTGTGGTCGTGTTAGCATACTTGTCGTCAAACACTCTGTATGTTAGCTGATACTCCTAGCAATCAATCAATCTCGTCAATCGAATAAAAAGGAGAATAACAAAGAAAGTATAAATTGAACAATTAGCATATTAAGGTAAAACATCCTGTCAATCTGCCCTTTTATCAATCTATCAACCCTCTCGCAGTCTTCGCTCATCTACTAAAAACCTTCACAGTGTACCAAATATTAAATCTGCCATGGGCAGACGCTCCGTCATGTTTTCTGCTCTGACAATACGAAACTCACTGCCACAAGATCTTCGATCCTGTAATTGTAATAGTACTTTCCTGGGCAAGTTAAAAACCTATCTCTTTCCGCCATAAGTCTATTAGACCCGCTTGCCTTGAATTTTGGACTTGCGCTATTTCGATCTCGCTTTCTCTTGTGATCTCTGTTTACTCAGTCATCATTGTTTGGTGCTTTGGCGCGTCTTTGTGTAGATTCTGTAAAAGAGGCGTCCCTGACATTGTCTTGTGGTGAGGAACTGGACGTTAAATTCTTATTGATTGATTGAATATCGCAAAAGCACAAAAATTAACTTTAAAAATAGTTTTTAGCCTTTTAATGAACAATACAGATATCTTCAAGACATCCGTAGTGTAAAACTAAACGTTTTACAATGAGAAATATTGTTGTGGGCTGAGCCTGTGGCTTGATGTCATGGTGGCCTACAACAGATCAGTAGGTGCCGGTTTCAAATTCAGTGCTTTCCCTGACGTTCACATGCTATAGAACAGGACACTGACAATAAACTTGGCTTTAGCCTCCATTTTTCAGCTCTGATTTGAACAAACAAGGGTACCGAGATGAATTTCTACTATCTTCATTGTCTCATTTCTTTCTCTTAATAAGCATATAATTATAAAAATTTAAACGAATGGAAGGTCTCAAATAAGGGATTGACTGATGGATGATATGATATAGGAAAAAGAGGATTTGAGAAAGTCTATTCGTATCCCGACCCTAGTTATACTGGGATTTAATGGAAGAAGATGATGATGATGAATAAGCATATAATTAAATTATTAATTGGCCTATTTGCATTAAATAAATAACTTACCCGGAGACCACTTTCATAGTCAAGTTGGCCTCTAACTTTTATTTCACCTAAATCCGACACAACTTCGAAAGCATTTCCCTCATTGCCACTTGTGATGGAATATGTTAGACGGTTTTCTAAGAAAATAATTGTTAAAAATATTATTTTTTAGCATAATTTATTATAATATATCTACTGTAACAATTAGGCTTATCAAGTACAACTGTAACTTGTGAGAACCAAACTTCTCTCTAGTATTGCACTTAGTCTTGACGAGGAAATGGGTTTATTATC